>JAOTQJ010195804.1:0-20772 GCA_025642045.1 Solanum sejunctum
AAGCCTATTCTAGTGATGTGCATAATGGGGATTAAGTAAGTTCCTTTGAAATCACCTTTATGTGTAAATTTGAGCAAGTTTGACAATATTCATAAATGAATAGCTTCTTGAGTTCAAAAATGAATATTTTGCATATCACTAAGCTTACGGAACTAGTTTTTTTAAGCATGTGATTCACACGACTCTATTCGTGCCATTATGGTCTCGTTCCTTAATTACCGAGCTGATTATTATCGTGCATATGTATAACTATATGTATATATGTATATATATATATATATATATTCTGAAGTAGGTTGGATATGGCGGGTTGGTTTGCCCATGGGTCGGCTTTCTTAGTTTGGAGAAATAAGGTGCTGGGCTTGGGATATGTTGGCATCATAACGTGTGGGTGCTGGGCCTCATTTGCCCCGACTCACTTGAGTGCTTGGCCGCTATTCGCCTCAGCTCACTTATCGGGCATGATGACCTCAACACATTACGATACGTGAGTGCTTGGCCGTTGTTCGCCTTGGCTCACCTATCCTATGACGTGAGTGCTAGGCGGCTGTTCACCTCAGCTCACTTTTGCTACAGTTGGGACTTGTGTTGTAGATTTTGGAGATTTGAAATTTCTGGTGTTATACTGTGGTATGGAGCGAGTTTGGAGGTCGCCATCTTTCCCGTCCGATATGCATTACTTTGATATTTTAAATAAAGAATTATTTAGATGTTTGTATGCAGGTTTGAATCATATGTTTTTATTGGAATTATTACTCTCATTTATATTTCGTACTTTCTGCTTTATATATTCGGTATGTATTTTGTACTGACCCCCTTCCTTCGGGGGCTGCATTTCATGCTCGCAAGTACTGAAGTGCAAGCTAGAGAGCTACTTTCTTAGGATCTCTGTCTACCATTGTAGTGCTCCCTTTGCCTCGGGAGCAGACTTTTGGTATATACATGTATACTTATTTTTTATATTTTTCATTTATGTATATTCGAGGGTATGACGGGGCCCTGTCCCGTCCTATGATTCAGTTCATATGTGTAGAGGTCTGTCGATATATGTAGGTGTCGGATATTTCATGTGGTATGACTACGTATGTATGATACATTTGTTGGGCAGTTCTACTGCAGCGGTGACCTTATCGGCCCGCATACATATGTGTATAGATATTTGCGGTATGCTGGGGTTGCTGTTTGCAGGTTTGGTTAGTCAGTAAAATAGAGGTAGCTCTGCCAAAATTTTGATAGATTCCTTAGCTATTATAGTTGGAAATCCAGTTTAGTATTTGTCTGGGTGCCCAATTGGCACTAATCACGGTTCCTGGATTGGGTCGTGACATGTTTCATCCCCAATGTCATTCATGTGCATTCATGTTTAAGTTGGCAAGTTTTGATGATTTTTATACTTAGGTTGAGGTTTTGAAAATGGTGTTTTAAATGTAATGTTGCATTTTAATTGAAGCTAGTTTATCATGATCATTCTTGTCCTATACATCTCTTTTACATCCATGGATGAATTTTCCCATGGGGGAGATATTGAGACGACCTCAAAAAGTGTCCGAAAATGTGTCTCAGAATGCCCCAAATTTTAAATTTTATATATCTCAAAATTTGTTTGTTATTTCAAAAATCCAATTTCATATTCTTATTCAGGGGGTCGAAATTAGGTGGAAAAGGATCTGATCCCGATTTAAGAGTGAAAGATTAGCAATTATAAAATTCCAAAGTGTGATTTCCAGATGGGTTTTCGCGACCCCCTCACGATGTGTCCCTACATATTTTGGGGACTATCTTTTTATTTCGGTCTAAGACTTCTAAGTCTTTGGCCTAAGTGTTCCCAAACGTGTTTTAACCTATACTTTGCCAAATTTCACCCTCATATCATCCTAAACATTTCCCAATACTCACTCAAACAATTAGCCATATTTTCACTCCCCAAACACAAGTCCCAAAGCCTCATCCTAAGTTAAGGTTTTCCTTCAAGGTTCTTCTTCAAGCTTCAAGTCTCCATCTCCAATCTTCACCAAGATCATCTCTAAGCTAAGTTATATGGGTTTCTTTCTTGGGTTCCTTTCACCTATGATACCTAAGCCTCCTTTTACTCAAATTGCATGATTTAAAGTTGATTTACAAATGGGTCTTGCCTATTATAAAACTCACTGCACACTATGTTAAAGCTATGAGAAATTATGACTGTTTTGCTATGTGTTGAGCTATGAATCCTTGATCGATTGTAAGATTTGATGAAGGGTTTTGATATATATTGCTTAATGGTGTAGCAAGGTGTTGATTGATAGTTTTACAATGGATTTTCTTGCACGATTTGACCTCTATATTTCATGGTTTTATACTAGCATCACACACCCTCTAAGTGTTTGATAAAATGTCTGGATGTGGTTTCTTGAGGAGTTGAAGGTCCAATGCATAAGATATGATATGAATGACTATATGATGATGAAATGCTCTTATGTACATGATAAATTCTATATAAAGTGTTGCATTAGACCATGCCCAATTCGGGGGGACTAAGAACCCGGATAACCTAGATGGGGGTTTGTACTCATAAACCTAGGGAACGGTTTGCACTTCTCCACCTGGTGATAGGGCGGCATCATCACTAACCTAGATGGGGGTTTGTACTCATCAACCTAGGGAAGAGTTTGTACTTCTCCACAATGGTGATAAGGAGGCATTATCACCAACCTAGATGGGGGTTTGTACTCATCCACCTAAGTGATGGGGCAGCATCATCAGTAACCTACCAAAGGGTTGTACATTTGGAAATCTAGCTAGGTCTCTCTACACATATAATATCCTATATGAGCATGAGCTACGTAAGAATGTTTTATTTATGCATTGATCATACATGTTATATTGTTATATTATGCCTATTGCTTATGGTTATGCATTCTTATTATGATGCCTATCTCTTGTTGCATTGCATCCTACATGCTTAGTACATTCAAATGTACTAATGCATACTTTATGCCTACATGATGTCACCATGTATGTACTGGAGTCCAAGTTGATCATCCTCCTCCACGTGGCTAGTCAGTGCTATTCAAGCTAGTTGGTGAGTCCTCCACTTCATGGACCTTAATCTATGTTTCTCCTATTATGTATTGAGCCACTATTCTTTATTGTTTATTCGACTATGAGGGTGAGCCTGATTACTTTTCTTGGCCCCCGCTCTTAGCTATGTATTAGAGATATTTGTTGGACATGTTATATATCCATGATATACGTTTGACTCTTGTCTCTTAACTATGATGATAAGGAAGTGTTCTCCCTTAGCCCCAATTTCCCTATTCTTTTATCTTTTGATGCTTGACTTATTGCTTTCGCGACCAAAGATATGTAATGATGCTCTAAGAGGCTTGCTTGGGGTCCCTTTGGGTTCCCCTTGTGCCCTGTCACATCTAGGCCCTAGGCTTGGGTCATGACAAGCTTAGTATCAGAGCACTAGATTGATAGATCCCCAGAGTCCAACACACCTCATCGATTAGAGTCCTATTTATGATTGTGAAGTGCGCCATGACTATAAATAGGAGGCTGCGAGACATTTTAGAAAATATTTTCCTTTTTCATGTTCTAAGTCATGCTATAGAGTTGTGGTAAAATTTTCCCCCTATTGACTATTCTTTTCTATGCTAGATAATGCCAAACATTTGAGGATGAAGGGCCCAAACTCCCGAGGAGAAACCTAATAATTTTGAGCTGCAGTATGCTCTCATTATGCTTTCCCAAGTGGTGGCCAACCAAGTTAATCAAGGGGCCCAAGCCCCTCATGCTATTACCTCGCGAGCTAGGGTAAGAGACTTCATGAGGATGAATCCTTCGATTTTCTATGGGTCAAGGGTAGATGAAGATCCACGAGAGTTCATTAATAAGGTCTACAAGTTCTTGAATATCATGGGTATTGAGCCAAATGAAAAGGCAGAGCTAGTGGCATACAATCTTAAAGGGGTCCCAAATATTATATGATCAATGGAAGGGTGAGAAGGGGCTTGGTAATGTGGTGCTTTGGGAGGAGTTCAAATTGGCTTTTCTTAATTGGTTTTTCCCTCTTGAGCTTAAGGAAGCTAAGTTTGTGGAGTTTATGAACTTGAAACAAGGTGTTATGAGTGTGAGGCAGTATGACCTCAAGTTTAATCAACTTTCAAAGTATGCTCCTCATTTAGTGGTCAATCCTATATCTTGGATGAACAAGTTTGTGATGAGGTCTCCGACTTAGTATGTGAAGAATGTCGGTCCACCATGTCAATTAATGACATGGACTTGTCTCGATTGATGACCTATGATGAGCAAATGGAGGAGGAGAAATTGAGGAAGAGAAGGGGGCATGAGGCCAAGAAGGCCCATCTTGGGGGTAATTTCCAAAGGGGTGGCCGGTTCCATCAAGACCAAGGGTCTCACCATGCTACTAATAAGGGGTTTGCCAATGACGTCCCTAGGCCTCAAGGTTTTGGTGTTGTGGCTCCTATTGATTTGTGTCCTATATATGGTAAGGGTCATAAAGGCCCATGTTTGAAAGATTTTAATGCATGCTTTGGATGTGGGTAGCTTGGGCACAAGAAAGTAGATCGTCTAAGAAACCGTAGAAAGGTCCAAGGTGCTAATGTGGTCCCATTGGCGAGAGGTGGTCCCCAAGGCACAAGTAGTTTTATGCTCTACATGGGAGTCAAGGAGTTGGTGAGGTCCCCGATATTGTTACTGATATGTTGAAAATCTTTGACTTTGATGTGTATGCTTTGATTGATCCGGGTGCCACTCTTTCCTTTGTTACCCCTTTTGTTGCTTAAATATTCCATGTTGTCTCCGAGTTATTGCATGAGTCATATGAAGTGTCTACTCCTATTGGTGCCTCTATTGTAGCTAGGAAAGTTTATAGAAGTTGTCCTATTTGCATTTTGCATAAGTTGTTGCCTTATGATCTTGTTGAATTAGACATGGTTGATTTTGATGTCACTCCTGGGATAGATTGGTTGCATGCCTATTATGCTTCTACTGATTGAATAACCTGTGGGGTGAAGTTTCAATTTCCTAATGAACCCGTCTTTGAGTGGACAAGTCAAGATGTGGTGTCAAGGGTAGATTCATTTCATGCATTAAAGCCTGTAAGTTGATCACTACGGGGTATCTTTACCATCTTATAAGGATTAAAGATGTGGAGTCCAAAGTCCCTTCCACAAAGTAGGTTCTGGTTGTAAATAAGTTTCTTGGTGTCTTCCCAAATGACTTTCTCCGTATCCCTCCCGAACGGGAGATAGAATTTGGTATAAGCCTTCTCCCCAATACTCAGCCTATCTCCATTCCCCCTTATCATATGGCCCCGACAGAGTTGAAGGAGTTAAAAGAGCAATTGAAAGATTTGTTGGAGAAGGGATTTATTAGACCTAGTTGGGGTTCCCCGGTGTTGCTTGTGAAAAAAAAATGGGTTACTTAGGATATGTATTGACTACCGACAACTCAATAGGATCACTATAAAGAATAGATATCCTCTTCCAAGGATTGATGATTTGTTTGACCAATTGCAAGGGGCTAGCTTCTTCTCTAAGATTGATCTTCAGTCCGGGTATCATTAAGTAAGGGTGAGGGAGCGTGATATTCCCAAGATGGCCTTTCGGACTAGATATGGATATTATAAGTTTGTTGTGATGTCATTTGGGTTGACTAATACACCGGCTATCTTCATGGACCTAATAAATAGGGTCTTCAAACCTTACCTAGATTCCTGTGTTATGGTATTCATTGATGATATCTTGATCTATTCACATAGTGGGGAGGAGCATATGAGTCATTTGAGGGTTGTGTTGCAAAGGTTAAGGGAGGAGAGATTGTATGCTAATTATGTGACAAGTGTGAATTTTGGTTGAAGGCGGTTACATTCTTGGGTCATATGGTGTTGGGGGGATGGCGAAAAAGTGGATCCTAAGAAAACCGATGTGATTAGAAATTGGCCTAGACCATTGACCCTATTGGATATTAGGAGTTTCTTGGGCCTTGTGGGTTACTATAGAAGATTTGTGAATGGGTTCTCCTCCATTACTTCCCCTATGACCAAATTGACTAAATGAATGTTAAGTTTGTGTGGATCGATGAATCTGAGAGGAGTTTCCAAACATTGAAGGATAGGCTTGTGTCCGCTCCTATATTGTCACTACCGGATAGGCTTGAGGGTTTTGTTGTGTATTGTAATGCATCTAGAGTTGGTGCATGAGAGGAATTACCCTACTTGAATTGGCCTCCGTTGTGTTTGTATTAAAGATTTAGCATCATTATAGGGTGCATGTTGATGTCTTCACCGATTGTAAGAGCCTTCAATATGTCTTCACTCAAAAAAATCTCAACTTAAGACAAAGAAGGTGGCTAGAACTTCTTAAAGACTACGACGTATGTGCGTTATTATCTGGGTAAGGCAAATGTGGTGATAGATGCCTCGAGTAGGGTGTCTATGGGTAGCTTAGCCCATGTTGATGGTGGTAGGGAGATGGCTAGGGAGGTGCATCAATTGGCTAGATTGGGGGTTACGTTGGAGGAGGTTGGTGATGATGGTGTGGTTGTTGCTGATGGGTCTAAGTCTTCATTGGTTGATAAGGTGATAGCAAAATAGGATCTTGACTCCTCTTTCCTTGAATTGAAGGCCTTGGTGAAAGAGGGCAAAGTAGAGGTTTTCTCCCAAGGGGAGATGGTACCCTTAGGTACTTAGGTAGGTTGTATGTGCCTTGTGTTGATGGTTTGAGGGACAAGATTCTTGATGAGGCCCACAATTCTTCTTATTCTATCCCCCCCGGTTCCACCCAAATGTATAGAGACTTGAGAGATGTATATTAGTGGGGAGGCATGAAGAGGGACATTGCCAAATTTATTTTTGGTTTCCATAGTTGTCAACAAGTCAAAGTCGAACATGAAAGGTCGGGGGCCTAACCTAAGACAGAGAGATTCCCATTTGGAAGTAGAAGGTGATTAATATATATTTTGTGGTTGTATTTTCCAAGACAAGAAAACATTTTGATTCCATTTGGGTGGTGGTTGATAGGATGATGAAGTCGGCTCACTTTCTACCAGTTAAGACCACATATAAGGCTGAAGAGTATGCAAGGTTGTATATCCATGAGATACTAAGGTTGTATGGGGTTTCTTTGTCCATCATATTGGATCGTGGTTCATAATTCACTTCACACTTTTGGAGGTCTTTTCAAAGGGGTCTTAGTACAAAGGTTCACCTTAGTATGGCCTTTCACCCTCAAATAGATGGACAAGCCAAAACGATAATTCAAACCCTTGAAGATATGCTTAGGGCATGTGTATTGGAGTTGAGGGGTAGTTCGTATGACCATCATCCTTTGATTGAATTTGCCTACATAGCTATTACTCTAGTATCGGTATGACTCCTTTTGAGGCTCTTTATGGGAGGTGTTGTAGATCACCAGTTAGTTGATTTGAGGTTGGAGAGGTGGCTTTATTGGGACCGGATCTGGTTATGGAGGTTCTTGAGAAGGTTACAATGATTAGGAAAAGGTTGAAGACGACCTAAAGTTGTCAAAAATCTTATGCCGATGTGAGAAGGAGAGACGTTGAATTCAAAGTGGGTGATTGGGTTTTACTTGAAGGTTTTTCCAATGAAAGGTATGGTCTGCTTTGGTAAAAAGGGGAAGTTAAGTCCAAGATATGTTGGTCCTTATGAGGTCTTAAAGAGTGTTGGCAAGGTAGCTTATGAGTTGAAATTGCCTAGTGAAATGAATTTGGTTCATCCGGTGTTTCATGTCTCTATGTGGAGAAAATGTGTTGTGACTCTAATGCTATTGTGCCTCTTCATGTTGTGGGTGTTGTTCAGGATAACTTGACTTATGAGGAGGTTCTGGTTCAAGTTTTGTTTAGGCAAGTAAAGAGATTGAGGAATAAGGAGGTGGCATCCGTTAAGGTCCTTTGGAGGAACCAACAAATTGAAAGTGCTACTTGGGAGGCCGAAGCAGACATGCAAAAGCGGTATCCTTATCTTTTCGACTCTACTCAAGCCTAAGGTACTAATTCTATGTCCCCTATGTGATTTCAAGTCTTATGTTTCAGCCCCTATGTCATTCATATGCATTCATGTTTAAGTTGGCAAGTTATGATGATTTTACACTTAGGTTGAGATTTTGAAAATGATGTTTTAAATGTAATGTTGCATTTTAATTAGAGCTAGTTTATTATGATCATTTTTGTCCTGTAAGTATTTTTTACATTTGGGGATGAATTTTCCCAAGGGAGAGATATTGAAACGACCCAAAAAATGCCCAAAAACTTGTCTCAGAATGCCTAAAATTTTAAATTTCATATATCTCAAAATCTGTTTGCTATTTCAAAAGTTCGACTTCATATTCTTGTTCAGGGGGTCCAAATTAAGTGAAAAAGGTCTAGCCCCGATTTAAAAGCGAAAGATTAGTACTTATGAAATTCCAAAGTGCGATTTTCAGATGGGTTTTAGTGACCCCCTTGGGACGCGCCCCTGTATATTTTGGAATCTGTCTTTTTAGTTCGGTCCAAGACTTTTAAGTCTTTGGCCTAAGTGTTCCCAAACGTGTTTCTACCTATACTTAGTCAAATTTCACCCTTATAGCATCCTTAACATTTTTTAATACTCACTCAAACATTTAGCCATATTTTCACTCCCCAAACACAAGTCCCAAACCCTCATCCTAAGCTAAGGTTTTCCTTCAAGGTTCTTCTTCAAGCTTCAAGTCTCCATCTCCAATCTTAACCAAGATCATCTATAAGCTAAGGTATATGAGTTTATTTCATGGGTTCCTTTCACCTATGATACCCAAGCCTCCTTTTACTCCAATTGCATGATTTAAAGTTGATTTAAAAATGAGTCTTTCCTATTATGAAATTCACTGCACACTATGTTAAAGCTATCAGAAATTGTGACTGTTTCGCTATGTTTTGAGCTATAAATCTTTAATCTATTATAAGATTTGATGAGGGGTTTTGATGTATATTGTTTAAGGGTATTGCAAGGTATTGATTAATGGTTTTACAATGGATTTTCTTGCATGATTTCACCTCTATATTTCGTTATTTTGTACTAGCATTACACACCCTCTAAGTGTTTGATAAAATGTCCGGATGTAGTTTCTTGAGGAGTTGAAGGTCCAAATTATGAGATATGATATGAATGACTATATAATGATGAAATGAGCTTTATGTATATCATAAATTCTATATAAAGTGTTGCATTAGACCATGCCCAATTCGGAGGGACTAAGAACCTAGATAACCTAGATGGGGGTTTGTACTCATCAACCTAGGGTAGGGTTTGTACTTTTTCACCTTGTGATGGGGTAGCATCATCATCACTAATCTAGATGGGGTTTGTACTCATCAACTTAGAAAAGGGTTTGTACTTCTCCACCATGGTGATGGGGCAGCATTATCACCAACCTAGATGGGGATTTGTACTCATCCACCTAAGTGATGGGGCGACATCATCACTAACCTACCAAATGGTTGTACATTTGGAGATCTAGATTGGTCTCTTCTACACATATGATATCCTAATGAGCATGAGATACTTAAGCATATTTTACTTATGCATTGATCATATATGTCATATTGTTATATTATGCATATTGCCTATGGTTATGCATTTTGATTATGATGCATATCTCTTGTTGCATTGCATCCTACATACTTAGCATATTCAAACATACTAATGCATACTCTATGCCTACAGGATGTCACCGTGTAGGAACCGGAGTCCAAGTTGATCATCCTCCTCCACGTGGCTAGTCGGTGCTATTCAAGCTGGTTGGTGAGTCCTCCTCTTTGGGGACCTTAGTCTATGTTTCTCCTATTATATATTAAGACACTTTTCTTTATTTTCTATTCGACTATGAGGATGAGATCGATTACTTTGTCTTGGTCCCTGCTCTTATCTTTGTATTAGAGGTGTTTATTGGACATGTTATGTATCTGTGTGTTTGACTCTTTCTTGACTATGATGATATGGAAGTGTTCTCCCTTAGCTCTAGTTTCCCCATTCTTTTATTTTTTGATGCTTGACTTATTGCTTCCAAGACCAAGGATGTGTAATGATGCACTAAGAGACTTACTTGGGTCCCTTCGGGTTCCCCTTGTGCCTTGTCACGTTTAGGGTTGTGACAAGAAATTGTGGTAAACTTCATCTGGGTAAGTGTCGTATGGGCACAAATGCTTGCTATATATGTGGATAGACCAGTCACTTCCAACATGAGTTCTCGAAGAGAAGATGAGGTGAAGAAAGCAATAGAGAGCTATCCTCCGCAGCACCCCAGCTGGCAGTCATTAGAGGGGTACTACTGCAGGTACAAGAGGGGGGACAAATCGTCTTTATGCCATGGGTATCGCTAGGATCAGGAGGCAACATCAGATGTTGTTACGGGTATGCTTTGAGTCTCTACTTTTGATTGTTATGCATTGCTTGACCGGGGTGCCACTTTGTCTTTTGTAACTCCCTATGTGGCTAGTAGATTTGGGATCCTTCTAGAGTGCTTGACTGAACCTTTTTCTGCTTCCACTCCCACGGATGAGTCTATCTTAGCTGAGAGGTTTTACAAGGACTATGTAGTATCTCTCTATCATAGAGATACCTTGGCTGACTTAGTAGAATTGGAGATGGTTGACTTTGATGTGATCCTTGGCATGGACTGACTTTATGCCTATTATGCCTCCATTTATTATAGGACCCAGATTTTTAAGTTTCAATTCCCTAATGAACCTGTCTTAGAATGGAAAGGGAGTTCTATTGCACCTAAGGGCAAGTTTATATCATATCTTATAGCCAGAAATCTAATCTCTAAAGGTTATATGTACCACTTCGTGTGAGTTAAGTCTGGTGATGTTGAGTTCCCTACTCTAGAGTTGGTACCAATTATAAATGAGTTCCCTGAAATGTTTTCTTAGGATCTACCTGGAGTTCTACCTGATAGAGAGATTGACTTTGGGATTGATGTTCTCCTCGATACCCAACCTCTCTCAATTCCACTTTATAGGATGGCCCCCACTGAATTGAAAGAATTGAAAGAGCAATTGAAAGACTTGCTAGAGAAAGGTTTCATAAGGCCTAGTGTTTCTCCTTAGGGTGCTCCTGTCCTATTCATGCATAACAAAGATGGGTCTCTCAGAATATGTATAAACTACTGATACCTAAACAAGGTCACAATAAAGAATAAATATCCTCTCCCCAGGATAGATGATCTATTTGACCAACTTCAGGGTGGCTCTTGTTTCTCCAAGATAGACCTCAGATTGGGTTATTATCAGTTAAAGGTGATGGAATGTGATATTCCAAAGACAGCATTTAGGACAAGGTATAGCCATTTTGATGACTAACGCACCTGCAGTATTCATAGACTTGATGAACAAAGTATTCAGACTGTATCTTGATATGTTCGTGATTGTATTTATTGATGATATCCTGGTATATTCTAAGGATAAAGAGAAGCATGCTAATCATCTTAGAGTGGTTTTGCAAACTCTCAAAGACCATGAATTGTATGCAAAGTTTTCAAAGTATGAGTTTTGCTCAAGTCCGTAGTCTTCCTAGGTCATGTTGTCTCGAGCGATGGTATTCGAGTGGATGCTCAGAAGAGTGAAGCGGTTAAGAACTAGCCTAGACCTACCTCTCCCACTGATATATGGAGTTTCTTGGGGTTGGCGGGCTACTACCACAGATTTGTTGAGGGGTTTTCTTGTTTGTCTGCACCATTGACCAAGCTAACTTAGAAGAAGGTCAAGTTTCAATGATCTGACAAATTTTAGAAGAGTTTTCAAGAGTTGAAGACTAGATTGACTACAACACTTGTTTTGACATTGCCTAATAGGACGAAGGACTTTGTGATATATTGTGATGCATCCAGAGTTGGACTGGGTTGTGTGCTGATGCAGATGGGGAAGGTGATAGCCTATGCTCCTAGATAACTTAAGATTCATTAGAAGAACTATCCCACTCATGATCTTGAGTTGGCGACAGTGATGTTCACATTTAAGATCTGGCACCACTACTTGAATGAAGTGCATGTAGATGTGTTCACTGACCACAAGAGCTTGCAATATGTTTGCAGTCAGAAAGAGCTCAACCTGCAGCAAAGGAGATGGCTGGAGTTGCTCAAGAATTATGACATAACCATTCTCTATCACCTAGGTAAGGCTAATATTGTTGCTGATGCTCTTAGTAAGTTATCTATGGGTAGCACTGCCCATGTGGAGGAAGGGAAGAAAGAGCTGGCTAAGGAAGTGCACAGGTTGGCCTGTTTGGGAGTACAAATTGAGGAGAATATGAAGGTGGGGTCAATGTTCAAAATGGGTCTGCTTCATCCTTAGTATCTGAGGTGAAGAAAAGCAAGACCAAGACCCTGTCTTGTTCCAATTGAAAGAAGTGTTTCACAAGCAAAAGGTGATGGTTTGCTCCGAAGAGGGAGATAGGGTGTTAAGATACCAAGGTAGATTATGTGTGCCCGATGTTGATGGTATTCGAGAAAAAAATCATAGCCGAAGCTCATAGCTCCTGATATTCTATCCATCTTGGTTCCACCAAGATGTACCACAACTTGAGAGAAGTCTATTGGTGGAATGGAATGAAGAAAGACATTGTTGAATTTGTCTCTAGGTATTCCAATTTCCAACAGGTCAAGGTTGAGCATCAAAGGCCTCATGGGTTAGCTCAGAACTTTGAAATTTCAAAGTGGAAAAAGGAGATGATCAATATGGATTTCATTACCAGTTTACCATGGTCTCGAAAACAACATGACTTGATATGCTTGATCATAGATTGGATGATGAAGTCAGCTCACTTTTTTGCAGTCAAGACCACTAACACTGCAGAGGAGTATGCTAAGTTATACATTCATGAGATTGTAAGGTTGCATGGAGTTCCCTTCCCTATCATCTCAGACAAAGGAGCTCAATTCACCTCCCAATTTTGGAGATCTTTTCAGAAAGGATTGGGTACAAAGGTAAATCTGAGTACCACCTTCCACCCTCAAATAGATGGTTAGGCAGAGTGCACCATTCAGACTTTGGAGGATATGTTAAGGGCATGCGTTCTCGACTTTAAGGGAAATTGGGACAACCACTTGCCATTGATCGAATTTGATTACAACAATAGTTATCATGCAAGTATCCAGATGGCTCCTTATGAAGCTTTGTATGAAAGGAGATGTAGATCACCGATTGGGTGGTTTGAGGTGGGTGAAGCTAAATTGATTGGACCTGATCTTGTCCATTAGTCCATGGAGAAGGTGAAGGTTATTAGAGAGAGGTTGAAGACCGCACAAAGTCAACAAAAGTCCTACACTGATGTGAGGAGAAGGGACTTGAAATTTGAGGTAGATGATTGGGTGTACTTGAAGGTGTCACCTATGAAGGGCGTCATGAGGTTCGGGAAGAAAGAAAAGTTAAGTCTACCCTACATCGGACTCTATCTAATTGTGAGAAGGATTGAGAAGGTCGCTTATGAGTTAGACTTATCTTCTGAGTTAGACGAAATTCATCTAGTATTCCACGTTTAAATGCTGAAAAAGTGTTTGAGAGATCCTGCTTTGGCAATCCCTATTGAGAGTACTGGGTTAAAAGATAATCTGTCCTATGAGGAGATTCAGTTCAAATCCTGGACCGTCAAGTTCTTAAGCTGAGGAATAAGGAGATAGCCTCTGTCAAAGTTCTATAGAGGAATCAATTTGTGTAAGAAGCTACATGGGAAGCTGAAGAAGCTATAAAGATCAAACACCCGCATCTATTCGTGCCAAATAATGATGATATCGAAGGTAATATCCTTATCCTTAACTTTATTGAAGTTTCCACTCTTGAGATGATGTGCATATTCTATTCTTGAGTCTAATGTAGAGGTTATAGAGGGTGAGAGATAGTTAAAAGTTTAAGGTTCTCGAGTGAGTATCGAGATGAGTCTTGAGTCTACTCGTGCCTAAATCCTACCCTTACTCATCATTCGAATACGAATGATCTCAAGGGGGAGATGATGTAACACCCTATAAAATTATACTATAAGAAAACCCTTATTTAAGACCAATATTTAGGGACGAGGTAATAATCTTGTCTCTAAAAGTATATATATTGGGACGAGATTATGATCCGACCCTTATTTGTATATCTTATTACGAGGATATTAAATTTGGTCTCTAAAGAACTTACTAACTGGTCACAAATGGTAATTATCTTTCTTTATATCTCTATTCTTTTCTTCTTCTATTTATTTTACTTTTATTTTTATTATATTTACTATAGAGAACCGCCAAGATGGGCCGACCTAATTCTACACTAACAAATGAATTGATTTCAACTCCAAATGCAAGATTTCTGGAACTATAGATCTTCTACAAGCATTTGTCTTCTATTTTTCAGACACCAAAGGAAAGATTTCAATACTCGAAAGTTTTACGGTAATGTCGGTGGAAGAACGACCGTCGTCTGTAGTGGTGGATCCGTTGTTGAAGGATCTAACTAAGAAGAAACATAATTTCCAGCGAAATGTGGTGTCGCTCGCGGTGGAGCTCAAGGAGGTTCGGAGCCATCTCGCTTGTTAAGGACGGTCTTTTGTTCGGGAAACCCTAACCAGACAGGTCAAAATTGATTTTTGATTTATCGTCTTTTCCTATGTGAAGTAGGATGAAGTTTGGGTCAGGTGATTCTCGGACTTGGTCTGATTGTTGTGTGTTTATTATTATTTTCTTTTACATGAAGCAGAGAGTAAAGCTAAGAAAATGGAAGAAGCGATAAACAAATTGCAGAAGAATTTGGAGGAGAAGAATGGTCAGCTTCAATTTTCAGCTTTAAATACTGAGAAGGTAATAGATTTGAGTGTCAGTTCTTGAAAAATTATGCATCTTTTGTTCGATTTGAGAGTAATTTAGTGGGTTTAGATACTGGGATGACCAACATTACAATAGTAATTTCGCAAGGTTACATGAAAAAATCTTCTACAATACAAACATCAAGACTAATTTTCAGCAGCAAAACACTCATCACAAACACCAACACTTCCAGCATCAGACTAATTCTCATCATCTAGTTTTTCAGCTGACTCACGAATGCCAGACTTCAGAGGAAGTAGATAGTACTACTCATAAAGACTTTTTGCTTTTCCCTTCAAGAGTTGACCTTTTCCATTTCCTTTGCCTTGATTGATTGCTATAAAGCACATTACTAGATTAGAAAATGGTTAAGGAGTCAAATTGTAGAAACTTTTGATTTTGTATCGTTGCATCAGAAAAAGTTATGTGCTTCAGCTGGTTAGTCCTAAATGAATCTAGAATAATTTTAGCAGAAGGAATTTCCTACTAGCCAACAGATACTAAATATGCTTTCCAACACCGAGACAATCCATCGTTACCCAGTTGCAATAGACATTTGGAACATGTTTCTAACTCTTTGTCGATTGAAATGTACTATGCCACATACTGTCAGAGATATTTATGAATCCTGGGCTTCGAAGAAGTTGATAAAGCCATCAAGAACATCTAAATCATGGTGCTTGCTTGCATTTCTCGGTGCATTTAGACTGAAAGAATCATAGATGTTTTGACGGAGTATCAACTCCGAGAGACTCCTTAGAATCTGGATGTTTGGCTAGCCTTTTTAGTTTTGAAAATCATTCCCAAGTATGAGTCGTTTGTGTTTCAGAGCTGACATCTTCGCTCATTTATAATCCGTGCATCTTCTTGGTTCCTTTAAGGGTATTTCAGTTATTTCATAATTATATATACAAAAAAAATTATTGCTCGAGTCCTTAACATCAGTTTGGTTTTGACCAATATGTTTGTTGACTTTTACAATCTATGAGACTTGTCAGGTTTAGTTCTCATATGGGCTCGAATATATTGATTTGAGGGGTGAGAGAAAGTTCTCGCAAAATCTTTAGCTGTTGTATATCCGAGTTGGCTAATTTAGTGGTTACATTTGACATTTCATTTGAAACATTAAACAAGTAATATTGTACCCTCATGATTCAGTTCATTTTCTTCAGCTTGCAATTTTGCTAAAGGCAGATGGATTGTAGACAGAAGACGGCCACTACACTCTGGGTTTAAATGTAAGGAATGGTTATCAAATATGTGAGCTTGCAGACTAACCCAACGTACTGACTTTTCCTATGAGGGATATCGATGACAGCAAGAAAATTGTGAGATGACAGACTTTAACAGTTCAGGATTCTTGAGAAGGTATTCATCTCTTTTTTATACATCTCTTTTTCTTAATCACTGCAATCTGACTCAGTCGTAGTAAAGAGAGGTGGCGAAATACATGAGTGATGAATTATTCTGGTTGGCTCTCTGAAGTTTGAATTTAGTTGCTAAGTTTGGATATCATAACACACTGAGTCTGATATTCAGAAGAGGCAGTTCTGCAGCCAACATTGTGGTCCCTGGTGTGCTATGAGATAGATAGAAATAAACATAGTAAGAGGTATTGCAAAGAGATGCCCTACCTGAATGGGCCACATATAGCCACAGGGTGATCCAAGAGGTGTGTACGTGAACGACTCATGTCGTTACGTACTCCAGGCAGTGGTTTCGGACCTAGTCGTGAATGTTTTGTTAGAGTAAGTGCTTTTGGGCACAAGGAGAATGCCATAGAAGCTTGCAGAAGATTCAAGGAATTGTACAAGTAACTGGTTTACCTGCATATCTATGTGAAAATATGCACCAGGTAGCACTTCTTACCTTATGAGGCTTCATTGAAATGCGTTCTCTTGAGTACTCAATTTTGACACTGAATGGAATTTGTTGTTTTTGGAAGAATAAAGTTTATGCTGTGATTGCTATAATTAGTTCCTCATTATGAAGTTTGACAGGGATGTACACATGGTCTCCACTGAATCATCCATTTTGCTTGCTAATGCTTGTGAGTTTTTTTATTCTGGAACTCACCCTTCGTTCTTGGCTTTACGCAGAGGAAAACTAGAGACACACTCTGCAGAAGAACCACCTCACCTCTGCCATCCCGCGAACTGACACTTTCGATTTCCTTCTTGATGTTGTTCTTGGAGATGATGGAGACGCTATTACTGAAGGCTACTACAAGTTGTGTTCCGTTCAATGGTAGTGACATTTTTTATACATGGGAAATTCTGGTGCTTGAACTCAATAGGATCCATTATGGTGCGTATATATATATATATTTGAAAACAAGGTTTTGATATATGTCTAAATATGATTTTTAGGAGCAGCAAACTGGTCATTGAAGTTCTTTAAACACTGATTGATAAAAGTTCTTTTAGGATCAGTTTTTTGCTAATCAGGGACGAGAAATATGATCCTAAAACAAATTTAAGGACTAGTTTTATACTGCTCCTAAATACTTTTTAAGGACTAGTGAATCCATCTCGTCCATAATGACCTTTAGCGAAGAAGGCTTTCTGGATGGGGCAGCGACCAGATTTTCTGGTCTCTATTGATCTTTTGGGACAATAAACTCACTTTTAGGTACCAATTTTCCCTTCGCTGTTGAGCATTTTTCTTGTAGTGTTACCGAAATGCTTCTAGAAAGTAATCGTGCGCATAATGCATCTTTCCGAGCTCTAATGGAAAATCTGAGATGAAATTTGCGATCAACGCGAAAAATTGAGTGGGGAAATGGCCTCGACTCGATTTTAGAGCAATTGGGTCGAAAAATAATTTTTGCTAATTAATTTTGGGACAATGAGAGTGCGCGCCTAGGGTGCGACGCGGACTAACACTTAAGTTCTTTTTTAATTTTCGACGAGAAATTGAAAGAAACAAACTTTTGTGAAAAAACACATGTCTGCGCCCTTGGCACGGCGCGGACAATGTTGTTGCAAAGTGAAAATTTTTAATTCTTTTGCGGAAAGGGTCTTTTGGTCATTGTCTACCCTAAGTCCCCAAAACATGTTTAAAGGTCATTTATATCCGACTAAGGGTTTCAAAATCTATTATTCTCTAATTCTAAGTGCATATCCTTGAGAGAGGAAGAAGAGAGGGCTTGAAGGTTTAAGATTAGGGTCAATTCCTTGAAGACCATTAAGTTGTTCTTCATTCCAAGTATGTAAGGCTATCCAAAAATATGGGATTATTCTCCCATGTGCCCCGTTGATTGTAGTAATGTTGATAGTTGAAGGTGATGAGTCTTATATGTGAAATTCTTGGATATTTCAGTGAAAATTATCCTTGTACTATATATTTTCTTAGATTGATGATCACCATAAATTTAATTTACTGTTTAAATAGTTTTCTTGAATTACTACATGAGACTCTACATGATTCATTTGATAAAGACTACAATAATGAATTTAGGGGTTGATGTCTAGAGCCTTGACGATATACTTATATTTATTTTGTGGTTTGAGTCATGAGCTGAATGCATTGATGATTGATGTTGATGAGATTGATACCCTTAGAGTCTTAAAAGGTTGAGTTTAATCTAAAAAGGGATGTTCCTAATTTCTTGAGTTGATAGATGACGAGATGAGTTGCTGTTCCTTGTCCAAAAGAGACTAGATGATAAGAAATCTTGATGTTTGATGTTTATGAGCATGTTAAGTCCTGGGAGAAGTATTGAGCACCGAAATGAGTAAGAGTGAGTCACACTCGCACCCATAGCTATGTGGCTAGCGTAGGGGAGGATTGGACCGTGAAAACGAATGTTTCCTTAGTCCTAAAAGAGAACTTGATGTTATTTTGGATCCACAAATAGCCACACCCTTTTACCCTAGCAAGGTATTGGGCGGATGCCGCAACAATATTGTTTTGTTTTATCATCACCAGCTCATAGGTGATGGTTATAGATTCGAGAAACTCCCAGGTAGGTGTTATCTGGATAGTATTATGATGTTGATATGATGGTATGATTCTTGATTGATGTTGCTGTGATAGTATTCATTTCTTATTCTGAGATGAGATGAGTATCTGATGAGTTTATGCCATTCTATGTATCCTGTTCATTTTTAACTCGTTTTACGTACCGTACATTCTACATGCTGAAGTCATTTGGCGCTGCATCGTTTCATGATGCAGATTCAGTAGACAGAGGACTTCAGTAGACAAATCATTGAGGTTCAGAGATTCCTAGCTTCAGAGACTTGGTGAGTCATCCCCTGCCTTCGGAGGATACTTCATTTTCATATGTTTTGAGTTTTTACTTTGAGTTGTGGTAGTCATGGCCTGTTATGATACCTTCTTATACTGTAGAAATAGAGACTTCATAGGCATAGAGTTGATGGTTTGATGTTGGGGTTTTCCCCCTTTCCTTTTAAACTGAGATGTTCATAAATTTCCTTTTACGATGAATATTGATGTTAAGACTTGAGGGTTATGGCCCTACTTCTCAATGTGGATGTGATGAGACAGAACTGCCCGCTAGTTTGGATTTGTTTATTCTTAAATCTTCCGCTAATCTTTTGACAGAACGAAGGTGACGAGCCCAGGTGGTTCGCTCAGGGACTAGCAATAGTCTCTAAGTGCCAGTTACGCCTAGGGTTATCCTCCCGGGGCGTGACAAACTTGGTATCATAGCAGAGAGTTCGAGTGTCCTAGGGAGTCTATGAAGTCGTGTCTAGTAGAGTCTTGTTTATGGTGTGTTGTGCACCACACTTTATAAGCAGAAGGCTATAGGTTATTAGGAAGTGTTACCCTTCTTCTATGATTTGAGTTTGTGTGATATACTCTATGAAAATCTTGTTCTAATTCGTGCACTACACATTTGCAAAATATGCCTCCAAAACAAACTCTGACAGTTGTTATGAATCTACATTATTATTCTTATTTTTTTTATTTTTTTTCCCTTCCACTATTTTTGTCCTCTTATTATTGAATATTCTAAAGTCTTTCAAATAACTAAACCTTCTAAAGTATGCAAAATCTATTTTTGTGTGTTTATTAAGAAAATCAACTTTTTTTTTAGTGTCTTCTTCAAATTTCAAGTATAGTAGCAAATCAGTACTCCCTCCGTTCCAATTTATATGTCACATTTAATTTTTTGAGAGTCAAACTAATTTGTCTTTGACCACCAAATTTTCATATATGTTCTAAATATTTTGAATTATTAATTATCGTGACTTGTAATACTTTTTATGTAATTTGAAAATATATCAATTTTATTTTATAAAATTTGAAGTTTCCATGCGCAAATTCTCAGTCAAAATCAAATTGTTTGACTCTCGAAAAATAAAAAATTACATATAAAGTGGAACAGAGAGAGTAATATTAATATAAATATATTCATATTCAACACAATACTATTTCAATATTATTATATCGACTTTTAAATATTGAGTCATTTAATTATTCTAACTTTATATTATATGTTTCATTGAAAATTTAATTTTATTACCTTTTTAGTTAATGAGGTCCGCTCTACTATCCGTTGACCTCATTTATAAAAAATTACATTAATTATGTTAGAATTGTTCAATTTATATGTCATTGAAAAAATATGGCTTTTCTATAAGTTTGAGTTTAAACCTCCCAAACTTGTTGAGACAGTATGCGAGAACTTATCAATTTTGTAGTATTCTAATATAAAAATTATTGGGTAAAATTGTTTATTTTAAATATCGAAATAATATAACAAAAGTTTTATTTTTTTATAAATAAAATTTAACATATAACATGATCCCACCACTTCAGTCCAAACTTTCGCGTTCTCTTAAAATATATAACAATAACAACAACATTATTTCGATGCCTCAAAGGCTCCCGTCCATTAGGGGGTAAGGGGGGGGGGGGCAAATGTATGCAGTCTGACCCCTATGTTTAAAAACATAGCGCGACTGTTTTCATATGACCCATG
>JAOTQJ010195814.1:0-13280 GCA_025642045.1 Solanum sejunctum
GTTTTGTATATATATATATATATATATATATATATATATATATATATATATATATGTTATGTTTTTGTATTTTTATCTTTTCTTTGTGTTGTTACTTTGAGGACAAAGTATTCTATTTTGGTGAGGTGGTGGAAGTTATGGATTAAGGTGAAGTCTGAGTAGCCTCAAGTCCATAACTTCCCCTATTTTTGATCCCAAGATTTTCTTGCCATGTTTTTTCCCTTGTGGATGCTGTATTTTTATTGAACCGACATGTTTTAGAAAGTATAGATAATTTGTAAATGCATAGTAATGTTATCTTTTGGCATATGTATAGTTCTTAAATTTTCTTTAAACTTTTGATCAAAAATTAGGTACCCTCAAAATTTTTGGATTGTAGTGGTTGATACATTCATTCATTTTGAATATCGGGTAATGTTTGTTCTGATCTTAGGCCTTTGTTCTTATAGGAAGCCCACTTTTGCCTAAATTGCCTACCAAATGAACTAGTGAATGCCTTGTTCAAAATGTTTGAGCTTCTCATGTATTCATTCTTTCTTGACACCTTGCTGACTTAACCTTGTTTGATGAAATACCTTGATATTGGCCCTGATCTATCCTTGAACATGTGAACCTTGATTGAGGCTAAAAGCCTAAGTTGAGGATGGCTGCATTAGTGGCCCTGGTTTGAGGCTTAGATACTGTATACTTCACCTTAGGCTAAAAGCCTGAGTTAAGGGTGGCCCTTATTATAGTAAAGTAACCAAAATGAGGTGGTTAGTTGGGGTGAAAATAAAGAAAACAAATAAGCATGAGCCGGGTGAAGAATAAAAGAAAGAAAAAGTGCCTTGAGTTGAAAAGATTAGCAAAAATGAGTTCAAAATGGAGGCATAGTTGAAAAGTGAAAGAAAAAACCCAGGAAAAGCTTGAAATGGTGGAATAATGGAGGAGTTAGTGAAATTGGATGGGCATTGAAGGATTAACATGTCGGTAAGCATGGTTCAAGGATATCTTTTAGTCATTTATTGCCTAAAATGCTATACCAAAGCCCCCTGAACCTATGTTACAAGCTCTTAATTCCTAAAGTGATCCAAATCCACCTTATTACCATACTGAAAGATAAGTTTAGGGGAAAGCTTATGGTGTTAGTCATTCTACGTGAATTTCAATTATAAGAATGAGAATGTTTCCTAGTCCCTGAATTCTAAATGCTTTTGAGTGAGTGAGGACTTTTTTCTAGTGAGGGCACTTGCACTACTTGAGTAGCATATGACTATACCAGCGATTGTGGAAGGTTGATGCTCCTTAGCTTATCATATTTGGATTGCCAAGTATCTCATTGTGTTCCTATTTTGCTGACTAACTCTAAAATCCTATTTTGAAAATGGTAGTTGGTTAAATAAATCAGAGGAGTTAAGATATATGCCATTAGTATAGTTGCTATGTATTTCTCTTTGTATGTGTAGATTGAGTCATCGCTTGAGGACAACCAACAATTCTAAGTTGAGGGTGTTGATGTGTTGTCAAAATATAGCACATTTGGTGACTGAAACAAGGGATTCTATGAGTTCTTAAAGCGATTTTTTAGTGTTTTTATGTGTTTTTGTGTTAATCTTGCAGAAAAGTTAATATGGTATGATTTTGAAGAAAAGTTACAGATTTTGCTGAAGCATAGGCCATACGAGCCCACCTACAAGTCGTAAGGTGTGTCGTAGCAGGAAACAGGGACTAAAAATTTTAGAAATCTACCAAGTGAGGGTCACTCCTATGAGGTCATCCTATGAGTCATATGACACACTATAACTCATACAGGTGGGATCGTAGCAAGAATCAGAGATCAAAATATTGGACCAAAAATTAAAGGCCAAGGTTACAAGACAAGCATACGAGTCGTAGCCCAAGCAACGACTTGTACCAGTAGGTCATACTAGTTGAGTCCAAGATGTCAATACCCTGATACAAGACCCTAATTATGACTCGTAGATCACCTTACGAGTCATATCTGCAAGACGTACTAGTTGCCAGCTGTCTTTTCTATATATTTTTTAGGGTTTATTTGTGTATACTATAGATAATTTAAGTAGGGTTTTCCCAATATTATTGAAGGAAGGAAGGTACCTCACATCAAACATTGAGATTTTGGCTCTAAAATATTCACTTTAGATTGTTGTTTTCTCTTTGAAAACCCATTTTGGGGATCGCAAATCTTGTGCTATCAATTTGAAAATCTATAAAGCTTATAGGTTTGCAACTTGGGTGTCTTCAACTTTCATTATTGTTAGTAAAATTCTCAACTATGCATTTATTTGCATGTTTGTGTGTTTTGCCTTAGCCATAAGTAGCTAAGCACCCACAACTTGGGTTTTTGGGGACTATAGGTAGTTGCTTGAGATGACCTAGGTTGTTTGTATTTCCATGATTGGGATTTTACATGTATTGTCTATTTCACTTCATTATTAATGTTGTTTGGTGGTGACCAACACCAAACCCTGCCTACTATCACGATTCCAACCAAGGTAGTGACGAATAGGAAAGGGAAGTAGATGACAGGATTTGGTTGATGTATTCCCATCTAATTGACCAAAGCTGACCAAGGGGAGGTTGACAAGGACAATAGGTAACAGTTAGTTTGCATGCCATGGTAGCCGACCAAGCATCGTGGTGAAATTCGACCTTCATCTTCACAAGAGGGATGGAAGCCTAAGTTACCTTCCTGTATGCAAATCACCAATAGTAGTTATGTTATCTAGGTTAATCGAATAAATGAACCATGAGGAAAACAATTCCCAATTATCCCTAAAATTGAGTGTTTTCTCACATTTTAATTAGTGTTTATTTTATTTTTTTTTAAATCAGAAAAAAAACCCATTTAGAGATTATAGTCATAAATATTAGAAATGATTAGTAGTGAAGTCTTGTAGTCAAAGCCTTGTATTTCCTGTGGATTCGATTCTAACGTCGGTTAGGTTAATTAATGATAGCGACCACTTTTTTATTGGAACGTGAACATCATCAAATGTCATATAAAATTGATGAATTTTTATGAGGGTGTGATGATACCCTAGCTAAGTCTTGTTATGTTATATGGTGGGTTATCTTGAATAATGTTCAAATGGTTCCCTTTTAATCTTTTCAAGCCTTTGTCTTTGAATTGCATGATTTTACAAATGTGTACATGTACCCATCATGATTCAATTTAAATTCTATGTCAAGCTTTTATGATGTTGAGGGCCTTATGGCAAGGCTATGCAAACTACCAATTGTATGAATTTCTAAAGGCATATTATGCATGTTATGAGATATGAGAATATTATGAAAGTCGTGAAAGATATGAAGCCCTATTCTTTGGTATTATGAAGCTTTGATTTTGATTAGCTACTCCATGAAACTATTATGATATTATGATGCTTTGCATATTATGGCTATAAGTGTGATTCGAATATTCCTTGGGATTGTGATCTAGCACGGAGAGGACCTTGGTAGATAACATATAGTTTATGTTACATGATTGACCAAAAAGGGTGGTATTCTTATATGTCAGATATTAGTTAAGTACCAAAATGGATGGTGTCCCGTAAGGTTGTTATTATAAGTTAACCGAAAATGATGGTGTTCCTATAAGGTGTTTATGAAGCACTTTCAAAATGGGGGAAGTTCGTTTAATATGAGTGTTTAGTTTACCTTGCCAAAGTAGACGACTCCTAGTTCTGTGTAGAGTAAACATTGACATTCCAATTAGTAGCTCACTTGGTCAAACATGTCGGTTATGGTTCCTTCCCATCTATGTATGATATGTCATATGAATTGATGATTCCTCGTGAATATTTTAACTACGGCATTAAGCATTCATGACATTTTGAGCTTATATCCATTGATTGTGATTATGCATATTGCTAAATTATACCTTATGTTCTTTGTTACATAGCACCCCACATAGTTAGTACATTTCAAGTGTTAACACATATTTTTGCCTACATGATCTAACCATATAGGGACTATAGCTCCATTCCATCCTCCTCCTCTTTGTGGATAAGAGGTTTCATCGAAGATTTGCTATTGGTGAATCCTCCACATCCGAGGACAATACCATTTACTTTCATGCTCTATTAAAACACGTCTTGGCCCCCATTCTATTCGTGACTAAAGGTGTTGTTGTATATGGTTATGGTTATGTATGTTATGAGGTTGACTTGTTATGCTTATGTCATCATAAAAGGTTTCCCTTAGTCTTTATACCCTTATGTGCTAGTTGTATTTTGATGATGAGATGGAAGTCATAAGCCCTTAATTGCCATCGTAGCATGAGTGATACTTACCCGTCCCTTAGACTTTATTTTCTAAATGATCTGTTCTAGCCTTCTTCTCTACAACATCCCCATAGCATGAGTGCAAAGTCTCATTTCCCCTAGAAATAATGTGTTATTTGCTTTAATTTTTACTTTTGTAATCAAAGATGTGCTATGTAGCTTTAAAATCTTACTTGGCATTCTTTCGGGTTATCCATTCGCCATGTTATGCCTAGGGCCTAGCTTAAGTTATGACATTATCTATCTTATTAATTGTTATGATCTTCTATTTTTATTATTATGTTGAGTTAGTTAGGTTTTGGACTGACTCACCTTGCTGGGTTAGGTAAGTGCTATCACACCTGAATTCGGATCTTGACATTATCAGACATTATCCACGAGAGATTAGTTATGGGTCATGGATGGAACCATAAAATTATGGTTCTCGTAGTCTTGTTCTCCTTTATCAATCTTCAGAAACTAATTACCAACCACCAACCATGAAACCTCTATCCACCAGTGGTACTTCAGTCCGCGGGTCATGGATTGTCTTATGGAGTCTTTCTACACATAGCAAAATTTGTAGTTTTCTGGACTTCCATCTATAAAGGTCGATTATGAGTCATGTATGGGACTACAGTCCATCTTGTTGACAATGGCTCTCCTTCCAAAAACTTTAAATTTCTTTCATATCTGGGACTCACACCTACAATCCTATCATGATTTGTGCTCACATCCACGAGTCATGGATGAATTAGTGAAACAATTTATACTTAGAAACTTTTTCAACTTCACGAGCCTGTATGCCTCCCAGTCTAAACCATGGGCAGTGGACTTGGCTTCGTGGACTGACCCTAATCTTTTCTATTCCAACTTTTTTGCACTTTCTAGGCTCATAACTTGGGATTAGTTATAGTAATTGACCAGCTTTGAATAAAGCATTGCATGTTCCTCTTTGTCATGACCTGGGCCTATGTACTAGGCATGACATGGTGAATGGGAACCCAAGAGTCCCCAAACAAGCCTCAAGATATCAAAACTCACATCATTAGTTCAAAAGCAGACAAAAGTAAGCATATAGTACTAAGGGACGGAAAAGTAGGACTCACACTATATGGCAATTCAGGACTTGGGATCTTTCATATCAAGAAGCATAATCACATCACAAGCATAAATCATTTCATAAGGTCATATTCATAAAGACTCATGACCAAAGCTCTAAATATATCACATGACATATAACGTAGAGAGTGCACAAGATGTCAAACAATGCCTCTAACATAAGATAAGTCGGGGGACAAGACATACCCTGGGTTCACCCTAAAAGAAACAAAATTAGCGAATAATATCATAGGTAGAAGAATTGATGGTTGGTCCTCTAGAGATAGGACTCACCAAAAGAAGTACAATTCGAAATGCAAGCTAGACGTCATGGATAGATAGGCTCCTCGGTACCTAGATGGTGATATCACGTAGGCAAGATATACTTAGTACGTTTGAATATACTAAGTATGTGGGGTGTAATGCATGAATTTATCAAACTTGCACTTCAAGGTTAAATGATAAGGGCACATAATATGGGAAGAGATATATAACAAGGAATGTAACATAACAAGATGCCATGAAATTCATGATGCATGATGTGCAAATGATTGTCATATATATATATATATATATATATATATATAGTAAGGATGTGACCATAACCTACATCGCAAACCCATATAAGCTATTACACGAATTTGCCCGATGTTAACCTCCTATCGGGTGAGAGAAGATTACTTGCCAATGGTAATCTACACCACATCTTATGACCCAGTCATTTTGTATGTGGTGGCCACCTTTCTTACGACCCAGTCATTTTAGAAGGATTTCTATATCAAAAGACATTATATCATATCATATCATAAATAAATAGTCATCCCTTACGACCTAGTCATTTCAGTGATGACTACCATTCCTGTGTTGGCACATAGTTCAACGAAAGGGTGAGGCCCTTGGGGATAGATCTAACAGCTCCAATCCATCGGTGCTAAGTCATCATGCCACAAAAATACATACACATATACATACATTCTTTCAAAAGAGACAATAGTCATTTTCCAAATCCTTTTAATGCATTCTTAGTCTTAAAAACCAAACACTTCTTCATAATAATTCATACTTAGGCTCAAATACCAAAATTATAATTCATAGTCATAATACTCATGCATAGGAAAAGCTCATTCATATACAAGATGGTGCAAGCAACCAAAATGCTCAAAGAGCCATAATCATAGACACGTATGTGATCACATTCTTGTCATAACCAATATCTTATCAAAATCATATCATAGAATATAATTGGGCTTGACCCACTTCAGTCCGCGGGTCGTGGATGGTCTCATGGAATCTTTATACACATAGCAAAATTTTCACTTTTTTGGACTCCCATCTACAAAGGTCGATTACGAGTCATGCATAGGACTACAGTCCATCTTGTTGACAGTGGCTCTCCTTCTAGAAACTTTAAATTTCTTTCATGTCTAAGACTCACACCTACAATCCTATCACGATCCGTGTTCACATCCACGAGTCATGGATGACTTAGTAAACCAATTTACACTTAGAAACTTTTTGAACTTCACGAGCCTGGTATGCCTCCCAGTCTAAACCATGGGCAGTGGAATTCGCTGCGTAGACTGACCCTTATCTTTTCTATTCCAACTTTTCTTCACTTTCTAGGCTCATAACTTTGGGGTCGTTACAATAATTGACCAGCTTTGAATGAAGGATTGCATGTTACTCTTTGTCACGACCTGGGCGTATGTACTAGGCGTGACATAGGGAATGGGAACTCAAGAGTCCCCAAACAAGCCTCAAAATACTAAAACTCATATCATTAGTTCGAAAGAGGATACAAAAGTAAGCACATAGTACTAAGGGACAGAAAAGTAGCACTCGCACTATGTGGCATTTTAGGACTTAGGATTTTTCATATCAAGAAGAATAATCATAGCACAAGCATAAATAATTTCATAAGTTCATATTCATAAAGAGTCATAACCAAAGCTCTAAATACATCCGTGACATATAACGTAGAGAGTGCACAAGATGTCGAACAACACCTCTAACATAAGATAAATCGGGGGCCAAGACATACCCCGGGCTCACCCTAAAAGAAAGAAAATTAGCTAATGATATCATAGGTAGAAGAATTGATGGTTGATCCTCTAGAGATAGGACTCGCCAAAAGAAGGACAATCCGGAATGTAAGCTAGACGTCATAAGGTGGGTAGATAGGCTTCTCGGTCCCTAGATGGCGATATCATGTAGGCAACATATACTTAGTACATTTGAATATACTAAGTATGTGGGGTGCAATACATGAACTTATAGAACTTGCACTTTAAGGTTAAATGATAAGGGCACATAATATAGGAAGAGATATATAACAAGGAATGTAATATAACAAGATGCCATGAAATTCATGATGCATGATGTACAAATGATGCTCATATATATATATATATATGGAGATGTGACCATAACCTACATCTCAAACCCATATATATATATATATATATATATATATATATAGTAGAGATGTGACCAAAACCTACATCTCAAACCCATGTGAGCTATTACACGAATTTCCCCAATGTTGACCTCCTATCGGGTGAGAGAAGATTACTTGCCAATGGTAAGTACACAACATCTTATGACCCAGTCATTTTGTATGTGGTGGCCACCTTTCTTATGACCCAGTCATTTCATAAGGATTTTCATATCAAAACACATGATATCATATCATAAATAAATAATCATCCCTTACGACCTCGTCATTTCGGTGATGACTATCACTCCTGTGCTAACACATAGTTCAACAAAAGGGTGAGGCCCTTGGGGATAGAACTAACGGCCCCAATCCATCGGTGCTAAGTCATCATCCCACAAAAATATATACACATATAAAATTCTTTCAAAAGAGACAATAGTCATTTTTCAAATCCTTTCAATGCATTCTTAGTCTTAAAAATCAAACACTTCTTCATAATAATTCATACTTAGGCTCAAATACCAAAATCATAATTCATAGTCATAATACTTATATATAGAAAAAGCTCATTCATATACAAGATGGTGCAAGCACCCAAAATGCTCATAGAGCCCTAGTCATAGACATGTATGTTATCATATTCTTGTCATAACCAATATCTTATCAAAATCATATCATAGAATATAATTGGGCTTGACCCACTTCATAATTTCCAAAATATCTCATGTTCATGAATGCATATGTCACGAATGATGTGGGGAAAGCTTGGGAAATTAAGATTAAATCTAAAATCAATATTATATTATGAAATTGATGTGAAAACATAATTAAACCATATTTGAAATCATAATATAATCTCCCATGCATAAATAAGATTTAAAAGGGACGTGCATATTCATAATTACATAAACTCGATGTAATTCATCATTTTATGACTTAAATCAACTTAAAATCCATAGATAGACATAACTCATACATTGATAGAATTTAAGGAATCATAATATTCAAAATCCCAATTTAAAGTGAGCTAGAAATTCCTGAAATTGCTTGAAAGTACTTAGGGCCTCCTTGATCGAAAGGAAATCAAGGATCAAACCCACATGTCTTAGCTAAGGAAGGAATTCCAAGAAGAGATTTGAAGAAGATTAGGCCTCCCCTTGATTCCCAAGCTTGATTGGCACTATAGTTCTTGATAGAATTTTGAGAGGATTCACAAATTAAGAGGAATGAATTTAAAATTAGTAATAGGGTTTAGGCCTTTAGGAAGTGTTAAAATAGCATAGGAAGTCCCCTAAAAATCATTAGAATTAATTAAATTTACAAAATACTATTAATGAAACAATAGTATGGCATTAGAAAAATTGTATGTCACCATCTCAAGGTGGTTTCACGGCTCGTATGGCATTACACAGTTCATGAAATTGCTCATGAACCTACACTTAGCACAAATTCTAGAAGTTGGAACTTGACTTCAACACTTGAAAAAAAAAAGGCAAAGTTCACCTATATGGAGGCACCAGGGGTCATGTGGAGTCACATGGTCCATGTGACTGCCCGTTCCCCTCACTTAAAAGAAATTTTGAATGGAAAGGGAGCCCCATGGCTGGCCACACGGCGAGTGATCCTGGTCGTACCCCATACTTAGTCCCAAAATGTTGTTAGTTCAAGATCAAGGTCATGCACATGGGTCGTACAAGCGTATAAGATGTGATTCCACACTTAAAATATAATCTTGGGAAGGAATTTTATGATGGCACATACACACACTTCATCAGAAGCCACATGGCCCGTATGGACGCCCGTGTGGCTTGCCTTGGAGAAATGGTGATAACATAGCACAGGAGAGCTTTATGAAAATGGGCAAAACTTCTTCATCTGAACTCTAAATAAGGTGAAACCAAGTGTTTTGGAAGTTTAATTCAAAGGGCTTTAATTTGATAGGTCGTGGCCCACCCAGATCCTCTTGTGCTAAGATATATGTCTCTTTGAAGTTAACCTTTTTATTGGTACTTAGTGAAAAACTTACCCAATGGAATTTCTTTGAACTTGGCTTGATGTAGGAGACCCATGATGGCCTTAAATAACATGAATAAGCTAGAATTGGAGGCTTGAGAGTTAACTTAGATTGAGCTTGGAGGTTCCATGAGAATCTCTTCGTTAGAGTTCTAAAAGATGATTCAGAAAGCATTTGAGCCAGTGAATGAGAAGCTTAGTGTTTACAATAAGAACAAATAGTAATACTAATTTTGGGGTGTTCCATATAGGGATCACACAGCCCACGAAGGCTTCCATAACTTTCTGAAACCAAATTCCAAGCATCACTAAAGCTGCACAAAAATTCGAGTCCTTACATCATCTCTCCCTTGGGAACATTCGTCCTCGAATGTGGAAGAACAAGGCTTAAAAGGCTTGACTTAGAAGGGGAAACTTCCAAAAACAAGGTACAATGAATAATTCATCTTTTGAAAATCATCAAGTCATTACAACTTATATCAAAGCATATTCAAATCATTTAAAACATCATGAAAATCATTTTAATGCACATCTAAGCATGTCATGCCATGAGATTCAAGAATTAAAAGGATTAGGACCACTTAGAGAAGGAAAGACCTAGCACCTTAGGTTTGAGTAGATTGGAAAAGAAAAGAATATCGCTTATCATTTTCAACCCCGCCTCCCATGTATCACTCTCCATATGTTGATTTCTCCAAAGCACCTTAACTGAAGCTACATCCTTATTACAAAAATATTTTACTTACCTATCCAATATCTCCACCGAAACTCCCTCATAAGACAAGTTCTCTTCTACTTCCACATATTCCAAAGGCACGATAGTACTAGGTGACCAACCAATTCTCCCACTATGGTCACATGGAAGACCAGGTGAACAAAGTGCAAACCTGGAGGCAACTCCCACCTAGGCACACCACATAACCTTAGCAACTCTCCCTAAGGTAAACCACACCCGGAATACATAATCGATCTTGATACCGACATAACCATCTCCCTCTTAAGGAAAATCCCCTATATTCTCTTCGGCAACCAATCCACCCCAAGAATCACATCAAAGTCAAACATATCAAGTCCAATAAGATCACACGAGAAGACTTTATACAACATAGAAATAAGACAACCACGATAACTCTATATGTAACGATAGATTCACCCATGGAAGTAAGAACTGAAAAGGGGTCCCTCAAGATTTCAGGACTCAAACTACACACAACAACCAACAGAGGAATCATAAAAGACAACTGCACACCTGGTTCAAGAATAGCATAACATCAACTCAAGGGTTTTAACGTACCAATGACAACATTTGGGGCCTCCTCAACCTCCTAACTGGCATGAAGAGCATAAAACTTGTTGTTCCTTGGGTTAACACCTTATGGAGATCTTTGTTGATTCTGTCCTTCTTGAGCCACCTAAAGCCACCTAACCTTAATTCCTCTAAGCATTCTTAGGACAATCAACAATCTTGTGGTCCTTATCACCACACCTATAGCATACATCCAATTCCTTCTAGTAAACACCTGAGTGATTCTTCCCGCACTTGTCACAATTGGGAAACCAAGGTCTACCCCTCCCCCCTAATGTCTTATGAGGAGGTAATCTAGCATTATCCATCTGAACATTGGAACCCTGGCCTCATTAGAAGCGATCAAAACTACCACCTCTAGAATTGGGGAACCCACCATCAAATCGAGCTCTCTTAGCATCATGAACCCTCCTTTCTTTTAGTTTCTCCCCTTCAATTTATTCAACATACACCATAAGCCTAGATATATCTATATCTTAAATGAGCATCGTTGTATGAAATTCTTTCATTAGTAAATTGGAGATGCCAGAAATGAACTTGTGCATTCTTGCATGAGGGTCAGGCACAAGTGTCGGTGCATACTTGGAGAGCTTAGTGAACTTGAGGGAATAATACACTCACACTACCATGCTTAAGGTTGATAAACTCAGTTATATTGGATACATTAAGCTCCAATAAGAAGAAACATTCTAGAAAAGCAAACTTAAACTCCTCCCAATTAACAGCATCACCACAAACTTCTCCATAGACCACTGAGTGTGACACACCTAAGAATCAAATAATTTTTTGTGCTGGAATAAAATACATAATCTCAATTATTAATCCTTTGTGTAAGGCAACCAGTTTGGCCTTCTTCTCAGAAGTGACACCCATGATATTCAACACCTTGGTAAGCTCATCAATAAACTCATGGGCATCCTCATCAGCATTAGACCTAAAGAACTCTGAAGGATTCATTCTGGTGAAATCCCTCACTCTCTAAGAAGGAGTGGGATCTTGAGGAAGGTTGGCCTGCCTAGTTTGAGTAGTCACCATATGGATAAGCATAGGAAAAGTTGTATGAAATTCACCATTAGAGATAGGCTCATTCGTACGTCCTTGAGGTGCTTGCCCCTTATTAGTCGGGGCCTGTCCGGAAGGTCTCCCACTAGGCATCTTCTGAAATGGAGCAAGGATACTATCAAGATCAAGAAACTAAACATATGATTCATAGCACGACATAAGACATGAACAAGTGAGACAATTCCTATAATGTCATCATAGCCTCCCACTCATAGGCATGGTGCACTTCACACCCATGAACAGAACTCTGCTTGACGCAGCATGTTAGATACTAAGGATCATTTACAAACCTAGGGTTGTGATACTATCTTTATCATGACCTGGGCCTAGGTTCTAGGTGTGACAGAGTGAATGGGAACCCGAGAGTCCCTATAAAAGCCTCAAGATACCAAAACTCACATCATTGGTTCAAAAGCATATAAAAAAGTAAGCACATAGTTCTAAGGTACGAAAAAGTAGGACTCACGCTATGGGGCAATACGGGACTTTGAGATATTTCATATCAAGAAGTATAATCACATCACAAGCAGAAATTGTGTCATAATGTCATATTCATAAAGAGTCATAACCGAAGCTCTAAATACATCACATGACATATAACGTAGAGTGCACAAGATGTCCAATGATACCCCTAGCATAAGATAGGTTAGGGGCCAAGACATACCTCGGGCTCACCCTCAAAGAAACTAAATTAGCTAATGATACCATAGGTAGAAGAATTGGTGGTTTGTCCTTGAAAGATAAGACTCACCATAACAAGTACAATCTAGAATCCAAGCTAGATGTCATAAGGTGGATAGATAGGCTCCTCAGTTCCTAAATGGTGATATCATGAAGGTAAAATATTTGTTAGTACATCTGAATGTACTAAGTATGTGGGGTGCAATGCGTGAACTTATCAAACCTGCACTTTAAGGTTAGATGACAAGGATACATAATATAGGAAGAGATATATAACAAGGAATGTAATATAATAAGATGCCATGAAATTCATGATGCATGATGTACAAATGATGCTCATATATATATATATATAGTAGGGATGTGACCATAACCGACATCTCAAACCTATGCAAGCTATAACATGAATTTGCCC
>JAOTQJ010195825.1:0-20768 GCA_025642045.1 Solanum sejunctum
CATAACTATAAACTCATAGTGACCATACTAGGTTCTAAAAGAAATCTTTGGGATGTCTAACTCCTAAACCCTCAATTGGTGATGCCCCGACCTTAAATTAATTTTAGAGAACATTAAGGCACCATGAAGCTAGTCAATCAAATCATTAAATAAGAGGCAAAAGATACTTATTTTTGATGGTCACTTTGTTTAAATGACAATAATTAATAGACATTCTCATAGTACTATCCTTATTCTTTATGAACAACACCCATGCGCCCCAAGGTGATACATTAGGCTGAATAAACCCCTTCTTCAATAGATCTTCTAATTGCTCCTTCAATTCTTTAGCTCTGCGGGAGCCATCCAATAAGGGAAAGTGGATATCGGGTTAGTGGCCGGCTCCAAATTAATGCAAAATCAATAACACTATATGAGGCACCACCCGGTAAGTCAGTAGAAAACATGTCTATGAACTCCGTCACTGCTCTTGTGGTCACTAAAGAAGATGACTTCTTCAAAATATTGCGTACATGAGCTAAGTAAGATAAATTTATGCTTCATCACACGCTGAGCATGAAAATAGGAAATCACCCCCTCAGGATAAGATCTAGGATCTCCTTTCCATACTAATTAAGGTAATTCCAGATACACTAAGGTCACAAAACTAGAATAAAAATCAAGGATCGCATGATAAGGGGACAACCAATTCATTCCCCAAATAATATCAAAGTCTAACAGATTTAGGCGGATTACCTAAGATTACCACTATACAACCTCGAAATATCCTATCCACCACTAAGGATTCATCCATCGGTGTAGAAACATGAATAGGCACATCTAGGGGCTTAGAAATAACATAAATATCATTAGTAAAATAATTTGATACACACGAATAGGTGGCCCCAGGGTCAAATATTACTAAAGTTGAATGATGGAAAACTGGAATTATACTTGTAATCACCGCATCAGATGCCTCCACCTCTATTCGGACTGGAATAACATAACATACACATCACCCACAACTGACCTATGATCCACCATAAGCACCACCTCTAGCTCCATCCCTAGCACCTCCGGTACTACCCTCGCACTTTGTGAAGAACCTCTAGCTATGGGGGATGGTATAGATTGGCCATCCGTGTCCCTAATGCCTGGGGAAATCCTTGGCCTTGTGGCCAAACGCTTTGCATACTTAACAATCGCTAGGCCCAAACTCTAAGATGGATTTCCTGGAGAACCATTAGGCATCCATGAACTATAGGAACAATCATAACTAGTCTAGCTAGATATGAGCCTACGAGTACTATTTGCACCATGAATGGCTGCATGAACTGGTCTCCCCGGATAACCCTGAATGCTCTACCTTTTAGAATCTCTATCTCTAGGTGTATAACTTCTAAACTGACCTTGATGGCAGGACCTTTTACCATCATCCTATGGATGAGCCTATCTCTAATGGTGAATTCCGTGCAATATTTTCTATGCTTACTCAGGTGGTGACGACTTAGACTAGGCAGGCTAACCTTCCTCAAGATCCTACTCCGGCTTCTAGAGTGAGGGATTTTACCTAGATGAATCCTCCAGAGTTCTTTGGATCTAAAGCTGCTGAGGATGCTTAGGAATTCATTGATGAACTCACCAAAGTGTTGAATGTCATGGGTGTCACTTTGGATGAAAAAGACAAGTTGGGTGCATATCAGTTGAAGGATGTAGCTTAGTTATGGTATACTCAGTGGTCTATAGAGAGGGTTTGTCGTGATGCTACTAATTGGGAGGGGTTCAAGCTTGCCTTCCTAGATCATTTCTTCCTACTTGAGCTTAGGAAAGCCAAGATAACCAAGTTTATCAATCCTAAGAAGGTAATATAAGTGTGAGGGATTATGCCCTCAAGTTCACTAAGCTCTCTAAGTATGCTCTGACACTTGTCGATGATCCTTGTGCAAAAATGCACAAGTTCATTTTCGGTATCTCTAACTTGCTTGTACAAGAATGTCATACGGCTATGGTTAATCGGGATATGGACATCTCTAGACTTATGGTGTATGTGGAGCAAATTGAAGGGGAGAAAGTCAAGCAAAGGAGAGTTCATGATGGTAAAAAAGCTCGGTTTGATGGTGGTTTTGATTGCTTCCAATAGGGCTAAGGTTTCGATGCTCAGATGGATAATGCTAGATTGCCTCCTCCTAATTTACCAGGTGTTAATAGACCATAGTTTCCCAGGTATGACAAGTATGGGAAAAATAACTCGGGTGTCTACTGGAAGGAATTAGAAGTATGTTGTAGGTGTGATAATAAGGAACACAAGATTGCTAATTATCCTAAAAAATGAGCAGAGGGATCGAGGTCGGGTGGCTCAGGGTGGATAGGACTAGCAAAGAGCACCACAAGGTCTTTCCCTGAGGAACAATAGGTTTTATGCTTTTAATGCTCCTTAAGAGGCTAATAAGGCCCCTCGTTAGGAGGTTGAGAAGGCCCCAAATATTGTCACTGGTATGTTAAAAGTCTTTGAATTTAATGTTATGTTTTCCTAGGCCTAGGCATGAATTTGTCTTTTGTGATTCCTCTGTTGGGTGTTATATTCAGTTTGAGTCTCGAGATCTTGAGGGACCCCTGTTCAGTTATTCCTCCTATGGGTGAATCTGTCATTGCACATAGAGTTATCGTAGTTGTCCTATTTTGGTATTACACAAGGTCTTCCCATGTTATCTTGTGAAACCTGAGATGTTTGACTTTGATATGAATCTCGGGGTGGATTGGTTGGGTTTTACCTGAGGGGGAGATAGTATGCTTCAATATCAAGGTTGGTTAAGTGTTTCAGATAGTGGGTAATTTGAGTGACATGAAATGCCTTCTATGGACCCGGATTCAGTGTTGGAGGTTGTGGAAGGAGTGAAATTGATCAAGAAAGGTTGGAGGTGGTTCGAGGTCGTAAAACGTTTTATCTGGAGATTAGAAAGAGGTATCTTGAGTGTCGGGTTTGAGAATGGCTATATGTGAAGGTCCCATCGATGAAAGATGTGGCTTTGGTTAAGGTACCTTAGGGGAGGGCATAGCTGGGCATGATAAAGTTATATCTCTATACATTCCAATCAACTCAAGCCAAAGGCACTAGGATCTTCCTTCTCCAAGCAGTCCTAATCTGTTCGATTCTTGAGTCTCATGGAATGACATGCTTACATATGCATAAAAATGATTTTCATAAAGGTTGAAATGATTTGGATACGTTTTGATATGAGTTTTAATAACTTGATGAATTTAGAATTATGAATTATGCATTGTATCTTGTGGTTTGGATGTTTTATGTTGTAATTCAAGCCTTTCAAGCCTTGTTCTTCGACATTCGAGGATGAACGTTCCCAAGGGGAAGATGATTTAGGGAACTAGATTTTTTTGTTTGGTTTTAGTGATGCTTGGAATTTGGTTTCGGAAAGACTTGAGCCAAGGTGACATCTTATGGAAGCCTCCACTCCTTCACTACTATTTGTTCTTATTCTAAATACTTAGCTTGTCGTTCATTCGCTCATACCCTTCATGAGTCCTCTTTTCGAACTCTAACGGGGGTTTCCCATGGAATCTCCAAGTTTAATCCAAGTTCACTTTCAAGCCCTCAATTCAAGAATATTTATATTCTTTAAGGCCATCATAGGTCTGCTACAACAAACTGTCATGGCCCAAGCCTAGGGCCTAGTCATGATCGACAAATGGGAAACCGAAAGAACCCCAAATAAGCCTTATAGCATATCATTACACATCCTTGGTCACAGAAATAAGACAAAACAACATGAGAAACATAAACAAGGGACATTAAGACTAAGGTATAGAGATTTATATTTAATTAGCTTGAATATTGCAAGGGAGTTAAAGCTCAAGCATAATACACAACTTGTCCAACAACACCTCAAAATATAGATACTTAGCCGAGGCCAAGACAAGTAACCTGGCTCACCCTCATAGTCAAAATAGAAATAAAGAAGGAAGTAAAAATACATAGCATAAGAAACATAGACCAATAAGCTTGAGTGAAATCGTACTAGCCACGTGGGTGGAGACGCTTAAGTAGGGCTCCGATTACTATGTGGTGATATCATGTAGGCATAGAGTATGCATTAGTACATTTGAATGTACTAAGTATGTGGGATGCAATACTAGAAAGAGATAGGCAACATAATCAACATGAATAATTATAAGCAAAGGATAGGTGTAACATCAATATGGCATGCATGTTCTATGCTTAAGGTAAACACATGATTGTAAATAATGAACAAGGAATGTGAACTCAATATAGGAAACATACTCAAACACCTTTATACCAACCTTCATGAAATGGGATAAAGACCTACAGTTACCTTACAGTATAATCTTTTTGGAAAGTGTTATTAATATCCCTACCATACGACATAGTGTTTTTGGAAGGTAGTATGAGACGTCCTACTTTACGATATTATCTTTTGGGTAGGAAACATGATTCATTATATCTTATGGCATGGTCTTTTCAATAGAATGTCCACACCTTACGATATGATCTGTTTGGTAGGTACCTTTAGTCTTTTTACCTTACCGCATGACCCTTTTTGTGGGATATTCATACCTTACAATATAATTTTTTTCAGTAGGAACAATTAGCTATTCTACCTTACGGCATAGCCTTTTCATTAGGGTGTCTATACCTTATGATGTGATCTTTTCGGTAGGAATCATTAGTCACTATACCTTATGGCATGAAAATTTTGGCATGAGTCATTAACCACTCTACCTCACGGCATAGCCTTTTCAGTAGGAATCATTAAAACTAGCTCATTGAACACAACAAACATAAGAACACAACAAACATAAGAACATAAGAACACAACAAACATAAGAACACAACAAACATAAGAACATAATAATCTATATGAAACCCCATAGGTACCTTCCTATGAAACAACTCATTTAGACATCCCTATCATCATCATAAGGTCATTATACAATCATTATAACACCATTATACAATCATTATGCATTTGACCTTTAATTTCTAAAGAAATCCTAGCCAAACAATTTATCAAACACTTGGCAGGTGTGTAATTCTAATATAAAACCATGAAGTATAGAGATGAAACCATGGAAGAAAATCTACTGTAAAACAATGAATTAATACCTTACAACACCCTTAAGACATCAAAACACCTCCTTAAATCTCATAATAGATCAAAGATTTATATCTCAAAACATAGAAAAACAATCATAACTTTATATAGCTTTAACATAGTGTGCAGTGAATTTCATAATATGCAAGAACCATTTGTAAATCAACTTTAAATTATGCAATTTTAGTAAAACGAGGCTTGGGTATCATGGGTAAAAGGAACCTATGAAAGAAGCCCACATACCTTTGTTTTGGAGAAGCTCTTGAAGAAGACTTTAATGGAGACTTAAAGCTTGGATGAAATTCTTAAGATTGGTCTTGAGTTTTGGGACTTGAATTTAGGGGGAAATGTAAGTCTAAGTGTTTGAGTGAGTATTGGAAAATATCTATGATGATATGATAGTGATATAAGGCTATATGTAGGTATGTAAACTATGGGAATCCTTAGGCCCAAGAGTTGAAAGTCTTGGAACAAAATAATAAAAACAGGACCAACATATCTGCGATGCGGATTACTCACTAGAATTTGCATTTCTGCATAAATGAGTTCTACAAAAATTGGCATAAATTCTTAATCGAAACTCGAAATGAGGTAAAACCAAGTGTATTCGAAATCTAATTCAAAGAGATTTCATTTGGTAGGTTGAGAGAAACCTAGTTCTTTATGTGCTAGGAGATATGCCCCTTTAATGTTGATCCTCCTAAATCACATTTTTGTAATTTTCATATTTTGATACGGTTGCTCTAAAATCAGGGTTAGACCCTCTTCCCCCTAATTTTAACCCCCTGAACAAGAATATGAAGTCTAATTTCTGATATCACATACAGATTTTGAGATATATACAAATTAAAATTTTGAGCATTCCGAAGCACATTTTCAGGCACTTTTTGGGGTCGTTTCAAAGGAATTTAATTGGTTAAGTATCTCACAAGTACCTATAGAAGGGTTAAATTTAAAGTGTCATATATCTTACCATAGAAGTTTCTAGGTAGGCTACAACCTATCCAATTAAAACTCTTTGAGTTATCCTTGCAACACACTTGGTTTTACCTTATTTCGTGTTTGGTTAAAGGAGTTATACCCATGTTCATATAACCCTCCTGTGTACTGTTACCGCACGGTCAGTGAGGCTTTTCACGATTTGTGAGAACAACCTTGAGCCCAAAACCCCTATTTTTTGCCTAAGTATTGGGGTATGACCAGTGGTATTAGCTGTATGGCCTTTAAGGGTGAGGAAAATCCTAGGTGTGGAGGAACTATTTTGGACAAGTACGATACCATAGATCACCACACGAGCCATGGTGAGGGTGATGAGCCATATGGTGAGGAAGGGGGAATTGGAGTCATCAAGGTTAGCGTGGGGATTTTTTGGCCAATGTTGTTGCCACACCCAGCCCCACGAACCATGGTAAGGCTCATGGGCCGTTTACCCAACCGTGGGATTCACCTTGGTGTTAAAATATTTTAGGATTCGAGCCAAGTTCCAACTTCTAGAATTTTTGCTAACTATGGGTTCACGGGAAATTTCACGTATAGTGTAATACCATATGACCCGTGAGCTGTAAGTGAAGTAACTTCAACCAAAATTTGTATCTGATTCATTAATGGCATATTCCTAAATTTGGTTATTTTTATTGGTCTTTAAAAAATTCCTATGCTATTCTATGGTCATCTAAAGACTATTTCAAACATTTAAAATTACTCTCTATATTTTTAAAAACCCTCTCAAAAGCTTTCTACAAAATAACTCTTGGTGATTTGAACATTTGAGCTAGGGAACTCAAGCCTTCTTCAAATTTTTTGGGGTTTCTTTGTCTTGGTGAAGGTATGTGGTTTTTGATCATTTGGTTACTTCCAATATAAGAGACCATAACTATTTTTAGGAAATCTACATGAATTTTTACTTAGTTTAATTTGGGCTTTTAAATATTATGATTCCTTAAATTCCACCAATTAATGGGTTATGTTTATCTATTGATTTTAAGATGATTTAAGCTTTGAAATACTGAATTTCATCAATTTTATGAATATAAGATTATGCATGTCCCTTTTAAAAGCTTGTTTGGGTATGAGTGGTGTATACATGATTTAAATATGGATTTAATTATATTTTCACTTAAATTTCATATTAAAATATTGATTTTAGATTGAATCTAAATTACCCATGCTTTGATCATATCATTCATGACATATGCATTCATGACATATGCATTCATGGCATTGGATTATTATGGAAATTGTTACCACGATCCAAGCCTAGGGCCTTGATGTGACACAGCAAATGGAGAACCCGAAGGAACCCCAAACAAGCCTCTTAACTTATAATTATACATCATCGGTCGCAGAAGCATATAAAAGAATAAAGAGTGAAAATAGGGGCAAAGGGGCTAAGGGAAAAAAACTTGCATAACATCATAGTCAAAAGAAAAGAGTCACACTCATATCATAGATACATAATATGTCTAACAAACACCTTTAATACTTAGATAATAGTGGGAGCCAATACAAAGCAACTGGGCTCACCCTCATTGTCAAAATAGACAACAAAGAAGAATTTCTTAATACATAATAAGAGGAACATAGACCAAGGTCCTCGAAGTGGAGGAGTCACCAACAAGCTTGACTTGTACTAATCTAGCCACATGGAGGAGGAGGAGGATCAACTTGGGAACCTATTTCTATATGGTGATATCATGTAGGCAAGAATATGCGTTAGTACATTTGAATGTACTGAGTATGTTGGATGCAATGCAACAAGGGATAGGCATCATAACCAAAATGCATAATAATAGCCAATAAGTGTAATATAACAATATGACATGTATGATCAATGAATAAGTGAAATATGCTCAAGTAACTCATGCTCATATAGAATATCATATATGTAGAAGAAATCAAGCTACATTTCCAAAGTACAAACTGCTTGGTGGGTTAGTAATGATTTGACCCATCACACTGGTGTGTGAGCTACAAACCCCTTATCTATGCTAGTGATAATTTCACCTATCACCTTGGTGTGTGAGGTACAAACTCCTTATCTAGGTTAGTGATAATTGCACCTATCACCCTAGTTCATGAGGTACAAAACCCTTATCTAGGTTAGTAGAAATCTCACCTACCCCCCTGGTGTTTGAGATTCTAACCCCTCAACTAGGCTATTCGGACTCTTAATCCCCTCGGATAGAGCATGGTCTAATGCAAAACTTTATATAGATTATGTCATATACATAAGCTCATTTCATCATCATAACATCAATCATATCATATCTCATGCTTTGGACCTTCAATTTCTCAAGAAACCACATCTGGACATTTTATCAACCACCTAGAGGGTGTATAATACTAGTATAAAACCATAACATATAGAGATGACATCATGCAAAAAAATCCATTACAAAACCATCAATCAACGTCTTGCAAAACTCTTAATCAATATAAATCAAAACCCCTTGTCAAATCTTACAATAGATCCGAGATTTATAGCTCAAAACATAGCAAAACAGTTACAAATTTATATAGCTTTAGCATAGTTTATAGATATGTTCATACTAGTTAATCCAATTGTAAAATCAACTTTAAATCATAAAAATTGAGTAAAAAAGAGATTAGGGCGCCATGGGTGGAAGGACCCAATGGCTAAAACCTACATACCTTAGCTTTCAGGAAGCTCCTGATGAAGATTGAAAATGGTGGCTTAAAGCTTGAAGGAATTCCTTAGTTCCGGATGAGAGTTTTGAGACTTGAATTTGGGAGTGAAAAATATGGCTATGTTTGAGAAGATATTGGAGAATGTTTAGGATGATGAGGGTGAAATATGACTAATCATAGGTGAAAACATGTTTGGGAACACTTAGGCCAAGACCCAAAAGTCTTGGACCGAAATAGAAAAACTGGACACAAAATTTTATAGGCCCTTGGCGCATCGCACCAGGGGCACAGATTGTCTATGGAAATCATGTTTTTGCGATTTCCAAATTTTGCTACGATTACTTTTAAGTCAATGATAGACCCTTTTTCTTATAATTTCGACCCCTTGAACGAGAATATAAAGTCGGAATTTCAATATCATGCATGGATTTAGAGATATACGTAATTTAAAATTTTAGGCATTTTGAGGCACATTTTCGAGCACTTTTTGGGGTCGTTTCACTATCTCTCCCTTGGGAACATACGTCCCCAAATGTAAAAGGGATGTACAAGACAAGAGTGATCGTAAATAAATCAGCCATACCAAGAATGCAACATTACATTTATAACACCATTTTTGAATTCTCAACATCAGTTTAAAATCATTATAAACTTGACAAGTTAAACATGAATGCATATGAATGACATAGGGGCTGAAACATGAGACTTGAAATGACATAGGGGACATAGAATTAGTACCTTTGGCTTGAGTGGAGTGGAAAAGATAAGTATACCACCCTTGTATATCTGCTTCGGCCTCCAATGTAGCACTTTTAATTTGTTGGCTCCTCGAAAGGATCTTTACGGATGCTACCTCCTTGATTCTCAATCTCTTTGCTTGCCTATCAAAAATATGAACCGGAGTCTCCTCATAAGTCAAGTTATCCAAAAAAATACCCTCTTTATCAAGAGGCATAATAGAATGAGGACCACCAACACATTTTCTCAAAATAGAGAAATGGAACACAAGATGAACAAAATTCAGTTCACTAGGCAACTTCAACTCATAAGCTACCTTGCCAAATCTCTTTATCACCTCATAAGGACTAACAAATCTTGGACTCAACTTCCCTTTTTTGCCAAAATGTACAAAACCTTTCATTGGAGAAATATTCTAATAGACCCAATCATCCACTCTGAGTTCAAGGTCTCTTCTTCTCACATTGGCATACGATTTTTAATAACTTTGGGTTGTCTTCAATCTCTCCGTAATCATCCTAACCTTCTCAAGAGCCTCCATAACCATATCTAGTCACAATAAAGCCACCTGTCTAACCACAAACCAACCAACTGGTGATCTACAATATCTCCCAGAAAGATCCTAAAAATAATCCATATCGATGCTAGAGTGATAGCTACTATTGTAGGAAAACTCACTGAAAGGAAGATAGTTATCCCAACTACCCCTCAACTCCAATACACATTCCTTAAGCATATCCTCAAGTATTTGAATGGTTCTTATGGATTGGACATCCATTTGAGGGTGAAAGTCGTACTTAGGTGAACTTTTATCCAAGACCCCTTTGAAAAGACCTCCAAAAGTGTGAAGTAAATTATGCACCACAATCCGATATGATAGAAAAAGGGACTCCATATAACCTCACTAACTCATGGATGTACAACCTTGCATACTCTTCAGCCCCATAAGTAGTCTTAATAGATAGAAAATGAGCTGATTTTGCCATCCTATCAACCACAACACAAATGGAATCAAAACATTTTCTAGTTTTGGGCAACCCAACCACAACATCCATATTAATCACCTCCCACTTCCAAGTGAGAATCTCTATGTCTTGGGTTAGGCCACCTGACTTTTGATGTTTGACTTTGACTTGTTGACAACTATGGCAATCAGAAATGAATTTGGCAATGTCCCTCTTCATGCCTCCCCAGCAATACACATCTCTCAAGTCTCTATACATTTTTGTGGAATCGGGGTGGATAGAATAAGAAGAATTATAGGTCTTATCAAGGATTTCCTCCCTCAAACCACCAACAGAAGGCACACACAACCTACCTTGGTATGTAAGGGCACTATCTCCCCCTTGGGAGAAAACCTGTACTTTTCTCTCTTTCTCCAAGGCCTTCAATTCAAGTAAGGAGGTATCAAAATCTTCTTTTTCTATCACCTTATCAACCAATGAAGACTTAGACCCATCAATAATAACAACAACATCTTCACCAACCTCTTCCAACCTAACCCCCAATCTAGCCAATTGATGCACCTCCCTTGCAATTTCCTTATTACCACCATCAACATGAGCTAGGCTACCCATAGACACCCTACTCAAAGCATCTTCCACAATATTTGCCTTACCTGGATGATAGTGTACAGTCATATCATAGTATTTAAGAAGTTCTAGCCACCACCTTTATCTCAAGTTGAGATCTTTTTGAGTGAAGAAACATTAGAGGCTCTTGTGATCGGTGAACACATCAACATGCACCCCATACAAATAATGACTCCAAAGCTTTAATGCAAACACAATGGTGGCTAACTCTAGATCATGGGTAGGGTAGTTCCTTTTATGTACCTTGAGTTGTATAGAAGCATAAGATATGACCTTACCATTTTGCATCAACACATAACCCAAACCAACACGAGAAGTACCATAATACACTACAAATCCCTCAATCTTATCCATTAGTGATAATATTGGAGCGGACACAAGCTTGTCTTTCAATGTTTAGAAGCTCTTCTCACACTCAACGGTCCACACAAACTTAACCTTCTTTTGAGTCAATTTTGTCATAGGGAAAGCAATGTAGGAGAACCCACTCACAAACCTTCTATAATAACCCACTAGGCCCAAGAAGCTCCTAACATCCAAAGGGGTCAATGGTCTAGGCCAATTTCTAATTACATCAGTTTTCTTAGGATCCACTTTTATACCATCCCCCGACACCACATGACCCAAGAATGCAACCTCTTTCATCGAAAATTCACACTTGTCATATTTAGCATACAATTTCTCCTCCCTAAATCTTTCCAACACAACTCTCAAATACCCCAAATGCTCCTCCCTACTATGTGAATAGATCAAAATATCATCAATGAATACCACAACAAAGGAATCAAGGTTAGGTTTGAAGTCCCTATTCATTAGGTCCATGAAAATGGCTAGTTCATTGGTCAACCCAAATGACATAAAATCAAACTTATAACGCCCATATCTAGTCCGGAAAGCCATCTTTGGAATGTCACTCTCCCTCACCCTCACTAGATGATAACTAGATAGAATATCAATCTAAGAGAAAAAGCTAGCCCCTTGCAATTGGTCAAACATATCATCAATCCTTTGAAGATGATATTTATTCTCTATGGTGACCCTATTGAGTTACCGGTAGTCGATACAGATTCAGAGTGGCCCATCCTTCTTCTTCAAAAACAACACCGGAGCACCCCAAGGTGATTGGCTAGGCCTATTAAATCCCTTCTCTATTAAATATTTCAATTGTTCCTTTAACTCCTTCAACTCTACCGAGGCCATATGATAAGAGGGAAGGGAGAGTATCAGGAGGGGTTTATGTCAAAATCTTTTCCTTTCGAGAGAAACACCGAGAAGTTCATTTGAGAAGATATCAAGAAACACATTAACAACTGGAACCAACTCTATGGAAGGGACATTGGAGTTCACCTCTTTATCCCTCATAAGATAATACAACTACCCCTTAGAGATCAACTTAAGAGCTTTAATGCAAGAAATGAATCTACCCTTAACCACCATATCTTGACTTTCCCACTCAAGGATGGGTTTATTTGGAAATCAAAATTTTACCCTATGGGTTCTACAATCAATAGAAGCATAATAGGCATGCAACTAATCCATTCCAAGAATGATATCAAAATTAACCATGTCTAATTCAACAAGATCACAAGGCAACAACTTATGAAAAATGCAAATAGGATAACTTTAGTAAAATTTCCTAGTAACAGTAGAGGCTCCAATAGAAATAGACACTTCATATGACTCATGCAACAACTTGGAGTCAACATGGAAATTTTTTAGCAACAAAGAGGGCAACAAAAGTAAGAGTGGCATCCAGATCAATTGAAGCATATACATCAAAGACAATGATTTTCAACATACTAGCGAAAATATGAGGAACCTCACCAACTCCTTGCCTCCTATGTAGAGCACAAAATCGATTATACCTTGGTGCACTACCTTGAGGGCCACCTTTACCCAAAGGAACTGCATTTGCACCTTTGCCCTTGCCACGATTTCTTAGATAATCTAATATCTTGTGACCAAGCTCCCCCATTCATAGCATGCATTGAAACCCTTCAAACATGGACCCCTTTGACCCCCTCCACATTTAGGACACACATTATTAGGAGCTATACCACCAACAACTTGAGGCCTAGGAAGGTCATCGGCAAACCCCTTATTATTAGTATGATGAGATCCTTGGCCTTGATGGAAATGGTCACCTCTTTGGAACTTTCCCCCAAGACGGGCGCTCTTGGCCTCATGCCTCTTTCTTTTCCTTAATTTCTCCTCTTCTATTTGATCAGCATATGTCATCAACCATGATAAGTCCTTTTAACTAATTAGTATGGTCGACCAACATTCTTAACTTAACAAGTTGAAGACCCCTATTAGGATCAACCACCAAATGGGGAGCATACTTTGAAAGTTGATTTAACTTGAGGGCATACACCCTCACACTCATAGCACCTTGTTTCAAGTTCATGAACACTACCATCTTAGTTTCCCTAAGCTCAAGAGGGAAAAATCGATTAAGGAAAGCCAGTTTGAATTCCTCCCAAAGCACCACATTACCAATTTCCTTCTCAACCTTCCATTGATCATACCATATTTAGGATACCTCTTTGAGTTGGTATGCCGCCAACGCCACCTTTTCATTCAGCCAAGCACCCATGATATTTAAAATCTTATAGAACTCATCGATGAACTCCTGTGTATCTTTATCCACCTTTGACCCATCGAAAATCAGAGGATTCATCCCCATGAAGTCCCTTACCCTTGCTCCTAGGGTAGTAGCATAAGGGTTTTGGGCCCCTTAATTGACTTGGTTGGATACAATTTGGCAAGCAAAGTGAGAGCATCCCGGAGCTCACCATTAGTAGGTTGCTCCTTGGGAGTTTGATCCCTTCTTTCTTGAGTTTTAGGCATGATCTAGCATAGCAAAGAACAATCATTAGGATGGAGACTTACCATAACTTTATAGCACGACTTAGGACATGAAAAAGGGAAACATTTCCTAAAATATCTCACAGCCTCCTATTAATAGTCATGGCGCGGTTCACAACCATGAATAGGACTCTAATAAATACGGTGTGTTAGACTTTAAGGATCTATCATCCTAGTTCTCTGATACTAAGTTTGTCACAACCCGAACCTAGGGCCTAGATATAACACGATGAATGTAGAACTCGAAGGAACCCCAAACAATCCTCTTAACTTATCATTACACATCATCAGTTGCAAAAGAATATAAAAGACATACGAAGTAAGAATATGGGAAAAGAGGCTAAGGGAAAAAGCTTGTATAATATCATAATCAAGAAATAAGAGTCAAACTAGTATCACAGATACATAATGTGTCCAACAAACACCTCTAATACTTAGATAAGAGCACAGGCCAAGACAAAGCAACCGACCTCACCCTCACAGTCAAAATAGGCAATAAAGAAGAATATCTCGATACATAATATGAGCAACATAAACGAAGGTCCCCAAACTGGAGGACTCAACAAAAAGGTTGAGTAATACCAATCTAGCCACATGAAGGAGGATGATGATCAATATGGACACTTGTTCCTACATGGTGATATCATGTTTGAAAGAGTATGTGTTAGTAAATTTGAATGTACTAATGTAGGATGCAATGCAACAAGGGATAGGCATCATAACCAAAATGCATAACAATATACAGTAGGCGTAATATAACATTATGACATGTATGATCAATGCATAAGTGAAACATGCTCAAGTAACTCATGCTCATATAAATATCATATGTGCAAAAGAGACCAAGCTAGATTTCAAAAGTACAAAGCCCTTAGAAGGTTAGTGATGATTTTACCCATAACCATGTTGTGTGAGGTACAAACCCCTCATCTATGTTAGTGATAATTGCACATATCACCCTTGTGTGTGAGGTACAAACCCCTTATCTAGGTTAGTGGCAATGTCACCTACAACCCTGGTATTTGATATTCTAACCCCTCAAGTAGGCTATCTAGGCTCTTAGTCCCCTCGGACTTGGAATAGTCTAATGTAACATTTTTATATAGATTATATCATATGAATAATCTCACTTTATCATCATAACATCAATCATACCATATCTTATGCTTTGGACCTTCCATTCCTTAAGAAATCATATCCAGACATTTTACCGATCACCTAGAGGGTATATAATGCTAGTATAAAATATAGAGATGAAATCATGTAGGAAAATCCATTGTAAATCCATCAATCAACACCTTTCTACACTCTTAATCAATATACATCAAAACTTTTCATCAAATCTTACAAAGGATCCAAGATTTGTAGCTCAAAATATAGCAAAATAGTCACAAGTTTACATAGCTTTAACATAGTTCATAGACATGTTTATACTAGTAAACCCAATTATAAAAACAACTTTAAATTATACAAATAGAGTAAAAAGGAGATTAGGGCACTATAGGTGTAAGAATCGAACAGTTAAAACCTACATACCTTAGCTTTGAGGAAGCTCTTGACGAAGATTGAAAATGGAGACTTAAAGCTTGAAGGAATTCCTTAGTTTCGGATGAGAGTTTTTAGACATGAATTTGGGAGTGAAAAATATAGATAAATGTTTGAGAGGATATTGGGAAATGTTTAGGATGACGTGAGAGTGAAATATGACTAAGTATAGGTGAAAACACATTTGAAAACACTTAGGCCCCACACCCAAAAGTCTTCAATCGAGATAGAAAAATTTGACACAAAAATATATAGGAGCGCGCCCTTGGCATATCACACTATGGGCGTGGATCGTCTCTAGAAATCGCATTTTTGCAATTTTGCAAATTTTGCTATGGTTGCTCATAAATCGAGGTTATACCCCTTTTCCCCCTATTTTGACCCCCTAAATACTAATATGAAGTCAAATTTTTGATATCGTACATGAATTTTAAAATATATGGAATTTAAAATTTCGGCCATTGCGAGGCACATTTTTGGGTACTTTTTTGGGTCATTGCATTTATGAAGTGGGTTAAGACCAATTATGTTCATGTATATGATTTTGACAAAGTATTGGTTATGACAAGAATGTGATCACATATATGTCTATGACTTTGGTTCGTTGAGCATTATGGGTGCTTGCACCATTATGCATGTATGAATGAGCTATTCTTATGCATAAGTATTATAAATTATGTATTATTAATTGGCATTTGAGCCTAAATATGAATTAAAATGATTTGACAAATAACCATTGCCTCTTTTCAAAGCATGTATATATACACTTATATGTATCCTTGTAGGATGCAGACTTAGCACCGATGGATTGGGGGAGTTAGGGCTATCCCCAAGGGCCCTCTCCATTTCCTTGAACTTTGTTCAGTATAGGAATGCTAGTCATGTAACACCCCACACCCTACACTACTATCACAAGTCAAATGAAACATAACATGGTTTGGTCAAATTAGCGCTAATTTTCAAAAGTGCCTGAATCTCGTGTTAATGGGCTATATGTGCGTCTAACGCTTAAGAGGGTCGCGTGTATACATGTTTGTGTCGAATTGAGAAGATTATGGCCTTAAAATGAAGTAAGAGAATTGAGGTGCTTATAGGACTTAGAAGCTAGCAGGTAAGTCACCTACTTGCTTAGCTTAAATCGCTAACTAAACAGAGACGAGGCTCGACGTCGAAATGGTCCAAGTTCGATTATGAATAAAGTCTGTGTTAAGGGTGTAACTTTGGCACATGATTCAGTATAGTAAGTGGGCTATATTTTCAGGCCAAGAAGTATAATAAAAAGGTTATCACAAGTTCTTGGATACTTTAGGCCCAACCCAAGTGACCAAGAAAGCTGAAAATAGGCAGCCCAAGTCCAACCAATTTGGAGCCCCAAAAGGCCCAATTGAAAGGATAAAGGAGCTGAATAACCTACTTGGTAAACTAAGTATGAGAATGACTAATTATTTTGGCCAAAATCACACCTTAAAAAGGGTCAAAGCATCTCCCAAAAATCCATCGTTCACTTGAACTCAAAAAAACAAATAGTTTTGTCTTCAAAGTTCTCTCAACTTTTCTTCACTTTGTAAAGCGGCTAAAAGGGACTTGTAGGATTCTTGGATAAGACCTAAACCTTTAAGTAAGTGTTAAGTAAATTCACACATGTGTTTACTATAGTTTGCCTATGAGAAACAAGAGATAGATACTAGTTATGCTTGCTGAAATTTGTTGGACAGATTCTGTGCAGAAAGTTGCTACACCTTTTCCTTTTGTTTTGGTGATTTCTCTATGGTTTTTAAGTTATATTATGAAGAGAACTTGGTGTTATTAATATGTATTGATTTATAAACATCACCCTAAGGTTGCTTCCATGATTTTGGTTTCATTTAACAAGCGCGCTTTATCGAGTTATCTTAAATGTTATGTTGATTGGAACTTGCGGGCTGTTGTATGCAAGGCTATTAGCTCACGTACATCATGACTTCTTAAGTGCTGTTATAGGAATGTTTGAGGTTTGTTTATATGGGTAAATATTTCTGGAATAGTTTGGTTAAAGTTGAAATAAGTTTGGAGTTGTCATCGTCAAAATATAGCGAAGGAAGGTATCGTTAAGCTGTCCGTTTTTAGATTGTGTGGAATTGTGATGTTTTGTGCTTTGTGGGCTGTTGTAAGACTGTTATGAAATTAAAATAGTTGTACACGATGTGTACATGCTAATGTGTTTTAGAAAATATGATTACACGCGAAAATGTTAAAGGGAATACGCTCGGGTTTATAATCATCCGCTTGCTGCCCATGTATTGTTTTCTTATGTGATTGAGATGCCATGGTGTATCTATTAGCTATTAATGTTAGTTTTATCATGTACTATATTTTATATAAGTATTTGGAGGAAGGGAAGGTTATCTCGAGGTAGTAACAAGGTCATACAATTAGGTATGTAAGGTTACTTGATTTCGTATCACTTGGCATGAAATATAGATCTCTCTTTGGTACATAAAGGCATTCACCAACTCCGGCATAATCGTTAACCATGTCTCCACTCTTGTACATATTCATATGATTCCATACATAGTCACCTTTAAAACTGCATACATGCTTGGATACCAATTTACATGAGTTCTTGTTACTAAATAAAGTTCAAAAGTTGGTTCATTTCATATGCATTTTATTATTTAAGTAACGTACTCTTTTCATTGTCATGTCGTCTTGTGTTATTATCCACATGTCACATGTTACATACATAGTCCTACAGCTCCAATATTATGGAAACAAAAAGAATCATCTCAAAGGTAATTAAAAGATACATTATACAGTTTTGATGAGTGGTAGCCTGAGGTGGTTCAAGAAGAACCTAGTATAGGGACGATCCCAATATAGTATTACGGGTGGTAGCCCGAGAGGGTTCAAAAAGAACCTAGCATAGGGACGATCCTGATACAGTTTACCACTGATCAGTTAGTCATTTGATTACAGCTGTGGACAGATTTTATAGTACAGATTTTACATAAAGATAAAGCGATATAAAGGACATGATGTACATGATTCCACAGCATAACTAAGGGTGGTCACTGATCTTCCATAGATGCATGTTTTCATTTGAGTTGTTACTTTATATATAGTATATCCTGCCTTACATACTTAGTACATTATCCCATACTAACATCCCTTATAGGATTTTATGATACAGGTACAGGTGCTAGTAGATGTCCTAGTAGGAGTATAGGATATTCTGCTATTGTCACCAAGCTCCAGGTTGCTTTGGGGCTTTGTACATGTCTAGAGCTCACATGTTTTTATTGCACAATTTGCTGAGGCGGGGCCTGTCCGGACCCTTGTCAGATGTTTTTCTTTATTTAGAGGCTTTGTAGACATTGTAAAGCACAGTGAAGTCATGTCTCGCACTTTAGACAGCGTGGCCCCAATGGCCTAGTCATATGCATTTCCTTTTAGGTTGTTATCACTGTTTATCTTTTTAAAGGCATGTCAAACATAGAAACCACTTATAATATGTATAGAACACATATAGTTACAGGTTGGTTCTCCTAAGCCTTATCGGCAACGGGTGCCGGTCCGCCCTATGGGACTTCTGGGCATGACAGAAGTGATATCAGAGTGGGTCATCCTAGGGAGTCTACAAAGCTGTGTCTATGTAGAATCTTGTTTATCGATATGTTGTGCACCACATTTATAAGCAACAGGCTACGTGGCATTTAGGAGTTATTAGTTTCTTTCCATTCTTTAGATTGTTCCATAAAGTCAAGTGTAATAGGTGCATTATGTCTAATTCCTAAATTGTTTTGTATAGCAAGTATGCCAGAAATAAGGAAGAATAAAGTTAAAGGGAAGGGAATAGAAGTGGTGGTTGGTATACTCAGCTAGGTGGGACAACAAAATAAGATTCGAGAGGAGTCTTTGTCACAGATATGTCCAACTCCTCCAGTTCCTAATAAACTAGAGAGCAGTGAAATTCCCTTAGAGCCACCTATTGATGCTACCGTACAGGATCTGAGAAATGCAGTCCAACTATTGACCTGTATAGTTACTGGTCAAGGTCAAAGGTACGAAGGTCCAGTTATGGGTATAGGTTGTACAAACAGGGCAGCTGGTACCAGGATACATGATTTTCTTAATTTGGACCCTCCAACCTTCACTGGGTCAGATCCTAATGAAGACCCCCAGGACTTTATTGATCAGATTCAACGTACTTTATATGTTATGCACGTGAGTGGCACAGAAGTAGTTGAGTTAGTGACATATAGGTTGAAGGGTGTGGCTATATTGTGGTATGAATCTTGGAAACAATCAAAGGGTATAGATGTACCTCCAACTACGTGGAAAGAGTTCAGAGAGGCATTTCTTGACCATTATTTGCCATTATAAATTCGAGAGGCCTGTGCAGATCAATTCTTGAATCTTCACCGAGGGAATATGAGTGTAATGGAGTATAGCCTTCAATTTAATTCCCTGGCAAGATATGCTCCTAATGTATTTGCTACAATTGCAGATAGGGTTCACCAATATATAGATAGGTTGGATACGTATCTGGTTAGCCACTGAACTATTGCTTCCTCGAATAAAGATATGAATATAACAAGAATGCAGGCTTTTGCACAGAAATTAGAGGATTAGAGTTAGAGGAAAAGGACGCAAGAATCAGAAAGGACATAATCAAAGAGAGCCAGATCAGCAGGACAGTGTACACGACCCTAAATTGATCTCAGGCCTCAATTTTCTAATAGACCGCCTAGGCCATCCTCCTCCTACTCTACACCTAGTGCTCCACCACAACTTCAAGGGCCTCAAAGTAATTAATTTGGTCAATAAGGTGAAGGGCAAGGTGCTCGGGCAATGGGTTATTCGGCAGGCCAACCAATGATTAATAGCAAGCCTTGTAAACAGTGTGGAGGGAGTCATCTGGGTATATGTTATGTTGGGACAGATGTTCGCTATTTGTGGGGTATGCCAGGGCACATGATAAGGGATTGCCCTAGGAGACGTATGGGTGGTATGGCACAATCTACTGGGTCAGCTATTATGTTATCATCATCAGTTCTGCCAGCAGGTAGGGGTCAGCAAGTACCTATGGGTCGTGGTATAGGTGTTAATTGACCCTAGTTCTAAACTATCATACATCTCTCTACTAGTTGCTGGGAAGTTTAAGAGAACACCCAAATTATTGAACAAACCATTTGAAGTGTCCACACCAACTGGTGAATCTATTATGGCCAAAAGGGTTTATTATGACTGTGTAGTAACTGTTTGCAATTGTGACACATTGGCTGACCTT
>JAOTQJ010195845.1:0-20766 GCA_025642045.1 Solanum sejunctum
GTGGATACATGTGGGTGTGGGAATTTACGTTAGTCTGATCTCGTTTGTATGATATGTTTGTTGGGCGGCTCTGCCGCTGCGGTGACCTTGTCGGCCCACGTATGTGCTTGTATATCTGTTCTTGTGGCTATATCTGGTACTGTTGGGTTCGCTGTTTGCAGGAGCGTTAGTTAGAAAAACAGAGAAAACTCTGTCAAAATTTTTGTGAAATCCCTTAGCTGTCGTGAGTGAAGATTCAGTATAAGTGTTTGTGTCGGTGTCCTATCGGCACCAATCACGGCCCCTAGGGTGGGACGTGATAGTTAGATTATGAGTCTGAGTTTTGTACTAGAAAAGCTTGTTGAATCCTGGAGAATACATGTATACCGGATGAAATATCCTTACGGACAATGTCTTTTGACATGCCTCAAGGTACATTATGTTTCTACAAGTGTTTGTGAGAATGTTTGTGTGAAGTGTTCGTGTTCGTGATGATGTTAGTGGCCATGAATAAGAAGTATTTTTTATAAGAATTTCCAATAGAGGTATGGTATCACAACCCAACTTAGAATCATGACCGATGCTAAGGGGGAAATCCCAAAGCAAGCCTTACTAGAATTTTACAGAAAATTAGGCAGAGTTTTCTCTAATTTTAGGTCAATACCAAATTTTTACCTATATCAAAATTCATCAACACAACTACTAAATATTCAAGATAAGTCACCATATCAATTTTCAATCTATTCTCCACGCAATAATACTAACTCATCGCCTACAAATAGAATAAACTTAAAGTTGATCACACATCTAGAATGACAACGAAATACTCATGACTCTAAATAAAGAAATGACTATGGAGAGGATCTAAGAATTCAAATAAAGACCCATGACAAAAATAATCTTGTTTCCCCACACGAACAAGAGTGGGGCTCACCATAGAATCAACTTAGTACCTTGTCACGCCCCAGAAGGGTACCCTAAACGTAACCAACATTCAGAGACTATTGTTAGTCCCCTAGTGAACCCCTTGGCCTCATCACATTCATTCATTCATATATTCTACTAATCAACAGAAGACATATGCAAATAAATGGGGGCATATCATCATTTACTCTCAAATAAATATATAATAAAAAGCTAGAAGAAAGAAACTAGCTCATCTCAATACCAATATCCGACATCTAGTCTATGAAGCCTCTATCACTACTAAGTGGTGTCAATGACAGACCCATGGCTACCTCAATCAAAATAAAGACTAAGCAAAAGCAACTCTAAAGCAAGATGAAAATAGGTGATAAACCCTCTGAAGTAGGGAAGGCTCACCAATCTACAAAATATCCCAAAATCCTCAACGGTGCATCTGCTGATGACCTTTATCCTGTGTATCTACATCATAAAATGATGCAGTCCAAAAAGGGGACATCAGTATGTTAATGTACTAGTATGTAAAATAGCTGAATGGAAACTGAAACAAGTAGAATAATATAGAAACAATATCAACTCAATATCAAAATCAATCAACATGCCAAATGTCTATCGAAAGAAAGAATAAAGAATAGACAAGTGACCCATCAATCAATCAACTCATCAATCAAATCAAACTCATCTCAAAGGAACTCAACTCAACTCATCTCATCTCGACTTAGATTACTCAGTTTGGGAACTTTTTGGGAGTTTTTATTATCCGACAATAATTACTTATGAGCCAGTGATTTTATAACAATAACGTTAATGTTGTTATATCCATTCTGTACTTGATAGGTAGATAACGAATCGAAACCACACGTACAAGTCCAAATAAAGACAGTAGATAATAAGTTCTTTATTGATTTCAGGGACTCCAAATCAGAGGGGACCTCATCATAAGATGGTGGGAATGGCCCTGATCCTCACCTACGCTCAACTACATAGTTTGATGAGTGTGAGTTGGTTTAACTCTTACTTTTTCAGTGAGCGATACTCCTCCCATGACTCAATGCTCATAAAACAATTCATCTAATCAAACTATCTTGATCCAATCATCTCAATCAGTCTCATGGAGGCACAATCTTCCAATCAGTCTCATAGAGACTCTAATCATCTCATCAATCAACATCTTAATAAATAGCTCAAGGCTTAGAACAGTCATTAGGGTATAATTACATAGATAAATCATTAGAGTTTATTTATGGAGACTCAAGGGACTATCAAGTTCTATCAACTCATTATCATTCTCACCTTACAATCACAATTACAATCAAAATTCTCACTCAAGGCTCTAGACTTAACCCCTAGCATCTTCCATGCAATTTTTGAAAATTAACACATAAGGATTATGCAAAAATCCATGTAAAAATAATCAATTCAATAAAACAAGTTTATGATGATCATCAACTTATGAAAATAGATGTAGTAACTATGATTTCTCAAGAAAATAATCAAGAATCATGCATATAGACTCAAGAACCTTCAACTCTCATCTAAGATCATCTAGGGGTCATATGGGAGAGCAATCATACGCTTTTAGTTTAGCCTTACATACCTGGATGAAGATTGTAATAATCTTCTTCAAGAATTGGGCTCAATCTTCAATCACCTAAGCTTTCTCGTCCCTTCTCTCAAGATTTTGTTGCGTAAGAACTTAAGGAAAATGAGTTTTAAAAACCCTTAATTGATATAAAACGACTTTATAAACACGTTTTAAGACTTAGGATAAGATAGAAATGACCAAAAGGACCTTCCCGAAGTAAAAGAAAAATTTTAATGAAGACCAATGTATTTCATGAATTTTCTGAAATTTTAATTCCCATCGAAAATTAAAAAAAATGTTAAGTGTGTATCCACGTCATGCCAAGGGCACGGATTAACATTATTTTGTAATTAATTAGCAAAAATTATTTTATGCTTTGATTGATCTTAAATCAAGTCGAGACCATTTTCCCACTTGATATTTCACGTTGATCGCAGATTCAGTCTCGAATTTTCCATTGGAGCTCTGAAAATGCGTTATATGCACGATTATGTTTTAGGGGTATTTTAGTAATTTTATGGGGTGTTACATCATCTCCCCCTTGAGATCATTCGTCCTCGAATGATGAGTAAGGGTGGATATCGAGGAACGAAGTGACTCAAAATCCACCACAACATTCATATCTATCAGTTGGTCTATCGACTCTTCATTTCTATACAATCTCTCTTTAGACTCAAGAATAAACAATCATCAAGAAAAGATAATCGACTTAGCTAAGGGCAACATCATTCTCATCATTTGGCATGAATAGATTAGGGTATTTTGCTTTTATCTCTTCCTCAGCTTCTCATGTGTCCTTCTCAATGAATTGATTCCTCCACAAAACTTTCACTGAGGCTATCACTTTGCTTCTTAATCTGCGAATCTGACGATCAAGGGATTTGGATGAGAATTTCTTCGTAGGTCAAACTATCCTTCATCCCAATGCTCTCCACAGGGACTACCAAGTTGGGATCTCCCAAACATTTCTTCAACATTGACACATAGAACACCGAGTGATACCATATAATTCGGAAGGTAAGTCTAATTTGTAGCTGACCTTCCCAATCCTCTTCATAATTTGATAAGGTCCAATGTAACGTGGACTCAATTTACCCTTCTTCCCAAATCTCATGAAACCCTTCATAGGTGAAACTTTCAAATACACCCATCATTTACTCCGAACTCCAAATCTCTCCTCCACATAGTGGTGTAGGATTTCAAGTGACTTTGCATAGTCTTCAATCTCTCTCCAATGATTTTGACCTTATCCATTGCTTGACGGACAAGGTCAGGCCCAATCAACTCTTCTTCTCCAACCTTGTACCACCCAATTGGTGTTCTATATCTCCTCCCATATAAAGCTTCACAAGGAGCCATCTAAATGCTTGTATGATAACTATTGTTATATGCAAACTCAATCAACGGTAGATAGTCATCCTAATTTCCCTTGAAATCAAGAACGCAGGCTCTCAGTATCAAACATCTGAATTGTATGCTCTGCCTCGCCAACTGTTTGTGGATGGAAGATTATGCTCAAATTCACTTTCGTACCAGGTCTTTTTTGAAATGATCTCTAAAATTTAGAGGTGAATTGAGCTCCTCTGTCCGAGATGATAGACAAGGAGACCCCAAGCAACCTCACAATCTCTTGAAGTGAGTCAATTTAGTCAACCTCCGGAGTTTTATTTCCTTTAACTGCTAAGAAGTGAGCCAATTTAGTCATCCTATCCACAATCACCTATAACAAATCATGTTTCTTTTGAGACTTCGGTAGACCAGCAATGAAGTCTATATTAATCATCTCCCACTTCCATTCTGGATCTCAAAGTTTTGAGCTAATCCATATGGCCTCTGGTGCTCAATTTTCACTTGTTGATAATTTGGGCCCTTTAAAACAAATTCAGCAATATCTCGCTTCATTCCACTCTACCAATAGACTTCTCTCAAATTATTGTACATTTTATTAGAGCCAGGATGAATGGAGTTTTTAGTGTTGTGAGCTTCAGCCATGATTCCATCTCGTACACCATCAACATCTGAGATACACAATCTACTCTAGTGCCTCAATACCCCATCTCCCCTTTTAGAGAAGACCATCACCTTCTATTTGTGGACAACCTCTTTCAATTGGAGTAGGACAGGATCTTGGTTTTGCTTTTCTTTCACCTCCACCACCAAAGATGAAGCAGACCCATTCCGGATATTAACTCCTCCCTCATCATTCTCTTCAAGTTGGACTTCTAATTGGGCTAATCGATATACTTCCTTAGCTAGCTCCTTCTTTCCTTCCTCCATATGGGCTGTGCTACCCATTGACAACCTGCTAAGAGCGTCAGTAATGATGTTAGCTTTACTTGGATGATAAAGAATGCTCATGTTATAATCCTTGAGCAACTCCAACCATCTTCTTATCATAGGTTGAGCTCTTTCTGACTAAAAAAACATACTGCAAACTCTTGTGGTTGGTGAACACATCCACATGCACTTTATATAAGTAGTGGCACCAAATTTTGAGTGCAAACACCATTGCTGCCAACTAAAGATCATGGGTGAGATAGTTTCTTTCATAGATCTTAAGTTGTCTAGAAGCATAGGCTATGACCTTCCTTCTCTATATCAACACACATCCCAATCCAACCCTTGAAGCATCATAATAGATTACAAAATCTTCCGTTCCCTAGGGCAAGGTTAGTACTGGTGCAGTAGTCAGTCTAGTCTTTAACTCTTGAAAATTTTTCTCGCATTTGTCGGACCACTAAAACTTGAATTTTTTCTGAGTCAACCTGGTCAATGGTGTGGATAAGGAAGAAAATCCCTCAACAAATCGATTGTAGTAGCCTGCCAACCCCAAGAAACTTCCTATGTCAATCAGAGAGATTAGACTAGGCCAGTTCGTGACCGCCTCAATCTTCTGAGTATCCACTCAAATACCATCTCTAGAGATGATACGACCTTAAAAAAGCCACGGACTTAAGCCAGAATTCATATTTCGAGAATTTTGCATACAATTCATGGTCCTTAAGAGTTTGAAGGACAATTCTGAGGTGATTTACATGATCCTCCTCATCTCTTGAATACACCAAAATATCATTAATGAACACAGTCACAAACATATCAAGATACAGTCTGAACACTCTATTCATCAAATCCATAAAGATTGTGGGTGCATTCGTCAACCCAAAGGACATGACCAAGAACTCAAAATGGCTATATCTAGTCTTAAAGGTTGTGGTGGGAATGTCACATTCCCACATATTCAGGTGATGGTAACCAAATTGGAGGTCTTGAGAAAAAAGAGGCACCCTAAAGTTGGTCAAACAAGTCATCTATCCTTGGGAGAGGATACGTGTTCTTTATGATTACCTTGTTCAGTTGTCTATAGTCAATACACATTTTGAGTGACCCATCTTTCTTTCGCACGAACAGGATAGGGGTACCCCACGGAGAAACACTTGGCCTTATAAAGCCCGTCTCTAACAAATCCTTCAATTGTTCTTTCAATTCCTTCAGTGTAACGAGAGCCATCTTATAGGGTGGAATTGAGATAGGCTGGGTATTAGGAAGAACATCAATCCTAAAGTCAATCTCCCTATTGGGAGGGACTCCAAGCAGATTCTCACGGAACACATCTAGAAACTCATTCACGATCAAAATTGACTGGGGAGTTGGAGACTCAGCATCATCAGATTTAACTCTCATAGGGTGGTCGATACACCCCTTAGAAATCATCTTCTGGCCCTAATGTATGAGATAAACTTTCCTTTAGGTGTTGTGGAATCACCCTTCCATTCTAGAATTGGTTCATTCAGAAATTGGAACTTAATGGTTCAGGCTCTACAATCAACGGAGGCATAATAGGCATGAAGCCAATTAATGCCAAGGATCAAATCAAAATCAGTCATATCTAACTCAATCAGATCAATGCAAGTATACCTATGATGGATGGACACTACGTAAGCTCAATAGACACTCTCAACTTGAATAGACTCACCCACGAGAGTAGAAACATCAAAAGGTCGAAGGAGACTCTCGAGGGTTCTATCAAATCTGTGGGCTACATAAAGTGGCACTAGGATCCATCAACACATAACAATCAATAGAAAAGACTCAAATCATATCTGTCATAACATCTAGGAGTTTCCCTCATCATGTCGACTACCCATGGCATACAAATGATTTGTAGCTCCTCTTATGCCTACCATAATACACCTCTAGTTTCCCTTGGTTAGCGAGGTTGGTACAGAAGACTGAGCCCAGTCGCCCCACCTTAGACAATCTCTCTAATAGTGTCTCGCTTGGCCATACTTGTAGCATACATCACTCCCCTCATGATATCTCCCCAAGTTCAATTTACCATACTTGCCACATGATGTCTTACCCAATGAACCTTGAGTCACACTTGCCTGCAACTCAGATCCCCGGGCTCCAACATACTGGGGTCGGTGATCATTTCTGAGTCTAGTGCAAGTGCACTAACAGATGATGGTACTGGAAATTGATTACCATTGCCTTTCTTCCAACCTCATGGCTAGATGTTTTTGCTTTCTTATTTCTGAACTCCTTCTTTCCATGTTGCCTCTTCTCTTCAGCTTGTTGCACAAAGGTCATCAATCATCCTATATCGATGCCATTCATGTGCATATCCCCCCTCTCATCTCTCTTGGGCCCTCTATTCGACCCATCAATGTACATCCCCATCCTCCTCCTCATATCAACAACCAAATTCGGAGCATAATGAGATAATTGTGTGAACTTCAGCCCATACTCTTGCACAGTCATAGCACCTTATTTCAAGTTCAAGAACTCTCTCACATTAGCCTCTCTTCTGTCCCTCAGGAAGAAACGCCCAAAGAAAGCTTCCTAGAACAAAGCCCAAGTCATCATGGGGGCATTCTACCCTCTACCATTCTTCCACTAATTGTACCATAACCTAGCCACACCCTTCAGTTGATAAGCAGCCAGTTCCACTCGATCATCATTAACCACATACATTACTTGGAATACTTTTTATAGCTCCTCCACATAGTTCTCAAGGTCCTCAGTAGTGCAGACCCTGTGAACTTAGGCAAATTCATCCTCAACAATTCTCAAACTCTAGAAGTGTAATGGGCATCCTATTAGGCCACTCCTTTTCTCGTAGTAGGTGCTTTGATAGCCTGGGCTAGAATTTGGATAGCCTGGCGAAGCTCAGCATTGAAGACGTTATCTTGCGGGGGCTGCACAACAGGGACAACATGTTCCAAGGGCACCTCATGTTCTTGAGGCTCAGGTGGTTGACATTCTGTCTAGCGAGATGTCTGCTGCCTCTGACAGCTCTTTTGGGAGGCATGATCAAAATTTTCCAATGCGCAAAGGACTAATTAAAATAGAACTTTCATAGAGTGTAACTCTCTAGCACAATTTAGAACACTAATGAAGGGTAACACTTCCTAATGTCCTATAGCCTTCTGTTTATGAAGTGTATTGCACAACACACCAATAAACAAGACTCTATTAGACATGACTTCATAGACTCCCTAGGACACTAGAACTCGTGCTCTGATACTAAGTTTGTCAGGAAGATACCCTAGATGTAACCGACACTCAGAGACTATTGTTAGTCCCCAAGTAAACCCCTTGGCATCATCAAATTCATTCATTCATATATTCTACTAATCAGCGAAAGACATATGGAAATAAATGAGCATATTTTGTCATCTAATCTTAAATAAATATACAATGAAAAGCTATATCTGACATCTAGTCTATGAAGCCTTTATCACTATTAAGTAGTGTCAATGACAGACCTATGACTACTTCAATCAAAATAAAGGCTAAGTAAAAGCTACTCTAAAGGAAGATGGAAATGGGTGATGAATCCTTCGAAGTAGGGAAGGCTCATCAAGCTGCTAAATGTCTCAAGATCCTCAACGGTACGTCTGCTGATGACCTTTATCCTGTGTATCTACATCATAAAATGATACAACACAAAAAGGGAACGTAGTACATAAAATGTACTAGTATGTAAAATAGCTTAATGGAAATCAAAATAGGTAGAATAATATAGAAATAATATCAACTCAATATAGAAATCAATCAACATATCAAATGTTTATCTAAAGAAAGAATAAAGAGTAGACAAGTGACTAATCAATCAATCAACTCATAAATTAAATCAGACTCATCTCAAAGGAACTCAACTCATCTCATCTCATCATATCTCATCTTATCTCTTCTTATCTCGACTCACATTACTTAGTTCGGGAACTTTCTTGGGAGTTTCTCTTATCCGATAACAATCACTTATGAGCCAGTGATTATACAACAATCACGCTGATATTACCACAGTTGTTTTGTACTTTCCAGGTAGAGAACAAATTGAAACCACATGGACAAGTCCAAATGGAGACAACAAATAATAAGTTCTCTATTGATTTCAGGGACTCTTAATCAGAGGGGACCTCATCATAAGATGGTGGGAATGGCCCTGATCCTTACATATGCTCGGCTACATAATTTGACGAGTGTGAGTTGGTTTAACTCTTACTCTTTAGGTGCTTGATACTCCTTCTATGATTCAATGCTCATAAAGCAATCCATCCAATCAAACTATCTTAATCCACTCATCTCAATCAACCCATGGAGGCACAACCTTCCCATCAGTCTCATAGAGACTCTAATCATCTCAATAATCAACATCTCAATCAATAGTCAATGCTTAGAACAATCATTAGAGAATAATCAAATAGAAAAATTATTAGAGTTCATTCATAGAGACTCGAGGGGCTATCAAGTTCTATCAACTCATTATCATTCTCACCTCACAATCACAATTATAATCAAAATTCTCACTCGAGGCTCTAGACTTAACCCCTAGCTTCTTCCATGCAATCTTTGAAAGTTAACACATAGGGTTTATGCAAAAATCCATGTAAAAATATTTAATTTAAGAAAACAAGTTTATGATGATCATCAACATATGAAAACACATATAATAAATATGGTTTCTCAAGAAAATAATCAAGAATCATGCATGTAGACTCAAGAACCTTCAACTCACATCTAAGACCGTCTAGGGGACATACGGGAGAGCAATCCCATATTTTTAGTTTAGCTTTACATACCGAGATGAAGATTGTAATAATCTTCTTCAAGAATTAGGCTCAATCTTCAATCTCCCAAGCTTTCTTGTCCCTTCTCTCAAGATTTTCTTGCGTAAGAACTTCAGGAAAAATGGATTTTAAAATCCATTAATCGATATAAAACAATTTTAAAAACACGTTTTAAGACTCAGAATAGGATGGGGAATGACCAAAAGGCTCTTCCAAAAGAAAAATAAAAGTTTTAAAAATTTGTACGCATCGTGGACCAGTGTATTTCGTAAATTTTTTTAAAATTCCAATTCTCGTCAAAAATTCAAAAAAAATGCTAAGTGTATCTCTGCTCCCTCTCCGCGTTGCGCCAGGGGCGCAAATCGACACTGTTTTGGAATTAATTAGCGAAAATTATTTTTTTGCTCTAGTTGCTTTTAAATTGGGTCTAGACCATTTTTCCACTCGATGTACTGCTCTGATTGCAAATCCGATCTCAAATTTTCCATTGAAGCTTTGGAATATGCATTATGCACACGACTACATTCTAGGGGTGTTTCAATAATTTTATGAGGTGTTACATCCTCTAGCTAACCAAATCCTCTTCAATACCACTTGTATTCTCTATAAAATATAGCGGAGAGTGAGATGCTAGCTCAGTAAGTAATAATAATAACCACAATCGTTTTTAATGAGGGATAAGTCAGAAAAAATATACTAGTAAAATAGTCAAAATCATATAATAAATGCTCTTTCAAAAAAAATCCATAACCATAATAAATCGTGTTGTCTTATATAAGCAAATCAACTTCACGCTTTAGAAATAAACTCAGTAAAACGCGTTCATATCAAATCTTATACATATTTGGGAGGTTTTCAAGAATTAATCATGTAATTAGGAATCGGTATATTTATCTTCTTAAAAGAATAGACGATAACTGTAACTTTTTATATTGGTAAATTCCTACTCGAGGGATATCGATACTGACATGCTAGTTCTATCTTTCCACTAGCGAGGGCTCTATCTGTAATTAATAAATACAAGGTGCACCAGGTCTAACTAACCCGTTGTTAGCTATGGCATTCATCAAGGTCTACTCTAATTGAAAACTTTTCTTTATAAACCATATAAGCTTTTTCAAAAGTAGTACAAGGCATGTAAATTTTGTAATCATATCATATCAACTTAATAAAGGCACATGTAAAAGTATTTATATCTCAAGTGAATGCCCAAAAATTATTTAAATAATGATACTAATCTCAATTATCAATATACTTATCTTGTAAAAGTAAGATCATCTTAAATAGCTATTTCAGCATCAAATCAAGTAAAGGACTTGTCCCATATGCAAATTCAAATCATTCGGTAACAATTCACTTTATAAATCATGTAAAAATCATTAAACTTATAAAACACAAATTGGGGTTAAGATTACTACTCATAGTACTCCTGTTGCAGTATCAAACTCGTCATCTCGAGCAATCTGCATGACTTTCTTTGATAAAATCTATAATCACATCATATCGAGCTCGTGTTAGTTTCCCTATTAAAGCTAGTTTGAGGTAAATTTAGAATACCTAATCCTCCAAATATCCTATGTGGCCCTTGATTTGCTAAGGTACATTTACCCATGGCATGAGAAAATTAACTTATTATAGTCTACTAACTTCGTTCAATTTGGGCAGCTTATGCATCTACTTCAGTCGCTAATTCTAGTAGAAATTTCTTTTAACACTCAACCTATATCATCTACAAAGCATTGCTCATGGCTAAAATTTCTAAGGACATGGAAACCTTCAAAAGCTCAAGGTAGGACTGTAAGGAGAAGGAAAATTTACATCTAATTCAATAAAATCTTTGATGAACTCTTCTCTTTTAGTAGATTATCACCCTTGCATCGTACTTCCTCTCTTCCTTCTCTATCTCTATCTATTCAAGCTCACTCTTCCTAATTTTTTCTCCAGATTAGAAGAATTGTGTGTTGTATTTTTCCTTATTTTTTCCCTTACTCCCCTACCCCTAATGCCCGTATTCCTTTTTTATTTTGTTTGTTGGAAGCCCTCGCAGCATTGCTGCTTATTGCTTTTGGGCTTTCAGCCCATTCCCTATTTTTTTAAAAAAAAAACAAGTTGATTTCATTCTTTTCTCTTTCTTTTTAATTTTAATATAAAATTAATTTATTCATCTATCCTCTTTTCTTTCTATTTATTTATTTATTTACTTATTTACTTTTTAAAAAAAAAAGTCCATAACATAAATATATCGTTAAATAATTATGGGTGTTACATAAGGTACTCGAAAAATATGCTCAATCCTCGTAAACTGATTTTAGTGACATAGATGGTTCTTCATTCAAGCGCCTGCCATATTCCAAAGGAAGCACCCATTTAATGAACACAATAATTTTGATGTGGACAAGGACTTGATTGACTCATTTCAATTGTGAATCAAGTAAAAGTTGATCAAGAAATGTGGCAAGTACGTATATTTAGTTTTATTTTATTTGATTATTATTATTATTATTACATTTTCAGTTAACACTTGGTCATTTTTTGCAAGAAAACAAAGTGAATTCACTGTTGCATCGAACAAGATCAATCCCCCTTTGACTTTGGGATTGACAACATAGAACTGATGGACTGGTTCTACGACTTGGTCACAACTAGATGATCTTGGGGACACTCGATGAATAAATAAATAAATATATAATTTGAACTTATTTTTTCTGTTAATCCTTATGGCTCATAGTTTGATCTATCAAATATTTTTTCAATGCAACATGTTGATATTATAATGTACTACCTTTCAAAAAAATAAAGTATTGGCATGGTAATGATACAAGAGTTACATTTACGATACGATGGGTCCAACAAATACATGATTGTTGGTTGAAGAGCATGAAAGATAACCGAGTAATTACCACCGTTCATGAGGCTGTGCAATACATTCTAGGATTTAATATATATGCGAACACACCATGGGAGTTTTTTTTATTATATTTGCATTCCCATTAATATACCTGAGTTGTGTTACTGGGTGTTGGCTATAATATGCATAAAAAGTTTCTGCATTCATGTCTTTGACTCCTTGTTTGAAGTTGGATCCAAGCACTTTGCTGCTGTTAGTCATGTGATGAGAAAACTTGCTGAAATTATTTCATTGTTCTTCATTAGCACTGATTTTTACGGCAAATGGAGTGAAATTAATTAGGAGAAGAACATGGAATCTATGGATCTGTCTCTTGTGGATCCTCTAGATTACATCATTGCTGATGATATTCCTAAACAACGTGAAAGTTTGAAGTTTTTTGGATCAATACAGTTTTATGTTTTTTATTTAGTGATTTTATTTGTTGGTTGGACATATTGCATAATTGTATTCAATTTTTTTCCTGCCTTTTCTGGTGTTATTTGTTGGCTGGATACTAATTTTATCTGTTTGGCTGATTTTTTGCTGATATTTAGTTGGCTTAATATTAGTGTATTCGTTGGCTATTTTTTAATGTTATATTTGCCTGATATTGAAAAACAATTGGTGACATTTTGTGATTATTTTCTTGCAAGGGAAATGGTAGTTGATTGAAATGAAAAGAGTACGTTACGTAAATAATAAAATGCATATGAATTGGAATAACTTGTGAACTTTGTTTAGTAACAAGAACTCATATAACTTGGTATCCAAGCATGTATGTAGGTTTAAAGGTGACTATGTATGGAATCATATGAACATGTACAAGAATGGAGACATGGTTAATAGTTGTATCGGAGTTGGTGAATGCCTTTATGTACCAAGGAGAGATCTATGTTTCGTGCCAAGTAAGACGAAATCAAGTAACCTTACATACCTCATTGTATGACCTCGTTACTATCTCGAGATAACCTTCCCTTCCTCCAAATACTTATCTACAACATAATAGGGGATAAAACTAGCATTAATAGCTAATAGACACACCTTGGAATCCCAATCACATAAGAAAATAATACATGGGCAGCAAGCGAGTGTTCATAAACTCGGGTGTATTCCTTTAATCTTTATGCCCCTAATCGTATTTTCTAATACACATTAGCATGTACACATCATATAAAGCCTATTTTAAGTCTATAATAGCCTTACAATATCCCACAAACCGCAACACATCACAATTCCACACAATCTAAAAACGGACAACATAATATTACCTTCCTTTGCTATACTTCGACGTTGACAACTCCAAACCTATTCCAACTTTAACCAAACTATTCCAGTAACATTTAAACATATAAACAAAACTCAAACAATCCTATAACAGAACTTAAGAAGTCATGAAGGACTTGAGCTAATAGCTTTACACACAACAGCCCGCAAGTTATAATCAACATGACGCTTAAGATAACTCAATAAAACGCGCTTGATAAATGAAATCAAAACCAGGGCAGCAACCTTAGGGTGATGTTTATAACTCAAAACATGTTAATAACACCAAGTTATATTCATAATATAACTTAAAAACAATAGATAAATCACCAAAACAAAAGAAAATGCTGCAACAACTTTCTGCACAGAATCTGTCCAACAGATTTCAACAAGTGTAACTAGAATCTCTTCCTTGTTTTTCATAAGACAATCATAGTAAACAGATGTATAAACTTACTTACCACTGACTTCAAGGTATAGTTCTTCTCCAAGAACCCTAGGAGAGTTGTTTAGATACTTTACAAGGTGAAGAAAAGTTGAGAGGACTTTAAAGACAAATCTATTTTTTTTTTAGTTAAAGTGAACAATGAATTGTGGAGCTGCTTTGGAGCTCTTTATATAGAGCTATTATGCTGACCTTACTTTGACATTTTGACCATCTTATACCACATATTATCAAGTTTCTTACCCACTAGCTTATCCCTTAAACTTGGGCCTTTTTTGGAACACCAACTTAATGGACTTGGGCTGCCTACTTTCCAACTTTCACTTACTTAGATTTGGGCCCAATTTGCTAAGTGTATTGTGATATATTTGGAACCTTTTTATTATTCTCCTTGGGCTTAAAATGTATCCCATTTATGATAATAAATCATGGGCCAAATTTACACCCTTAACACGGACTTTATTCATAATCAAACTTGGACAATTTCGACGTCGAGCCTCGTCTCCGTTTAGTTAGCAATTTAAGCTAAGAAGTAGGTGACTCACCTGCTAGCTTCTAAGTCCTACAAGCACCTCAATTCTCTTACTTCATTTTAAGTCCATAATCTTCTCAATTCGACACAAAATATGTATACATGCGACCCTCTTAAGTGTTAGACGCACATATAGCTCATTAACCCGAGATTCAAGCACTTTTAAAAATTAGCACTAATTTAACCAAACCATGTTATGTTTCATTTGACTTGTGCTAGTAGTGTAAGGTGTGGGGTGTTACATCCTCCCCCTCTTAGGAATATTCGTCCTCGAATGTTAGCATAATTGGAGAGCGTAGCCAAGTTTAAACCTTTACTTACACAGACTTTTGATAACACATTCAATATTCCATAACACCTACCTATTAGTGTCCCAATTCTTCATGGTGCACATCCTTTTTAGCTTCAAATAAGTGAGGATATTTTGATTTCATCGCATCCTCAACTTTCATATTATCTTTTTTGCTTGCTGGTTCCTCCAAAGTACTTTCACAGAGCCTATTTTTTTATTCCTTAGCTTCTTAACTTGACGATCTAGAATAGCAACATGTACCTCTTCATAGGTGAGATCTTCTATAACTTGCACATCCTCAATAGGAGTGATATGAGATGGGTCACCTATGCATTTACGAAGCATTGAGACATGAAAAACTGGATGAACCATTGAAAGCTCTTGGGATAACTCGAGTTCATATGCTACCTGCACAAACTTCTTAATAATCTGATATGGCCCTATATAGCATGGGCTCAGTTTTCCTTTCTTACCAAATCTCATAACTCCTTTCATTGGAGACACCTTTAAAAATACCCAATCACCTACTGAAAATTCCAGCCCTCTTCTCCTGGCATCTACATATGATTTGTGCCGACTTTGGGTTGTTTTTAGTCGATGTTGTATCACTTTAACTTTTTCCATGGCTTGTTGTACTAGATCTGGCCCAAGTAAGGTGGTTTCACCCACTTCAAACCATCCAATTAGTGATTTACATTTTCTTCCATACAAAGCCTTATAAGGTGCCATCTTGATACTCGCATTGTAGCTATTGTTATAGTCAAACTCAATAGGTGGCAAATGGTCCACCCAACTACCTTTAAAGTCTAATGCATAAGCTCACAACATATCTTCAAGTGTCTGAATGGTGCATTCTGATTGACCATCTATTTGAGAGTGGAATATTGTACTTAAATTCACTTGTATCCCTTGACTTCTTTGGAAGGACTTCCAAAACTTTGCAGTAAATGGAGCTCCTCGATTAGATATAATGGAGATTGAAACTCCACGTAGCCTGACTATCTTTTTTAAGTATAGCTTGACATACTCTTTCGTTGTATAATCACTCCTGATTGGTAGAAAGTGTGCTGACTTTGTGAGTCTGTCAACTATTATCCATATCGAATCAAACTTCTGAGATGAGCGAGGTAAACCTGTAACAAAATCCATATTAATCATATCCCACTTCCATGTTGGAAGTTCTGTACACTGCATATAACCTCCTAGCTTTTGGTGTTCTACCTTCACCTGTTGGCAATTTGGACATTGAGCCATAAATTCTGCAAGGTCCCTTTTCATGCCACCCCACCAAAACATTTCCTTTAGGTCATAGTACATCTTAGTTAATCCTGGGTGGATGGAGCATCGGGAATGATGGACTTCTTCCATTATCCTCCTTCTTAAGCTAGTAATATCAGGCACGCATAATCTATTCTGATAGTATAGTACTCCATTTTGTTCAAGGTCAAAGCCTTTTATCATACCTTGACTCACCTTTTCCTTCAGTTGTCGTAGAATAGGATCCTCAAACTATTTTTCTTTTATTTCTATTACCAATGAAGACTCCATAGCATTATGCACACTAACCCCTTTATTTGGAGTTTCAAGAAGGCAAACCCCCAAATTGGCTAGCCGATGTAGATCCTTAGCCATTCCCTGACTTATCACAGCTGGATCATCAATGTTCATGATTGCCTTAAGACTCAGAGCATCAGCTACCACATTTACCTTCCTTAGATGGTATAGTATATCAATATCGTAATCTTTTATTAGTTCTAGCCATCTTCGATGTCTTAAGTTCAGGTCTTTTTGCTTAAAGATGTACTGCAAGCTCTTATGATCAGTATATATGTTAACATGGACCCCATACAAATATTGGCACCATATTTTCAATGCAAACACAACTGCTGCTAACTCAAGATCGTGTGTTAGAAAGCTTTTCTCATGTGGTCGGAGTTGCCTGGATGCATAAGCAACTACCCTGCCATGTTGTGTCAGTATACACCCCAAGCCAACTCCTGAATCATTACAATACACTACATACCCCTCAGTGCCTTTTGGAAGTACTAGCATAGGTACAGAAGTTAGCTTATTTTTCAGCTCCTGGAAGCTTCTTTCACACGCATCATTCCATTGGAACTTGGTTGCCTTATGTGTCAGCTTTGTTAGAGGTGCAAAAATAGAAGAAAAACCTTCAACAAACCTCCTATAATAGCCTTCCAAGCTTAGGAAGCTCCGAACTTTCCTGGGTGTCGTTGGCCTTGGCCAATCTTTCACAGCTTCTATCTTTTGTAAATAAACCTCTATTCCCTAATCAGACACAATATGACCCAAGAATGCTACTGATTTTAGCCAAAATTCATATCTAGAAAATTTGGCATATAACTGTCAACCATGAAGAGTCTGTAACACCTGTTGCAAATGATATGCGTGGTCCTCTTCTGATCTTAAAAATACCAAAATGTCATCCATAAGCACTATTACAAACACATCCAAGAATAGCTTGAATACCTTGTTCATCAAATCTATAAAAATAGTTGGTGCATTCGTTAACCCAAATGACATAACAAGAAATTCAAAGTGGACATATCGTGTTCTGAAAGCTGTTTTGGGTATATCTTGCTCCTTCATCCTCACTTGGTGATAACCTGATCTCAAATTAATTTTTGAAAAATATTTGGCACCATGTAACTAATCAAATAAGTCATCAATCCTGGGGAAGGGATATTTATTCTTAATTGTCACCTTATTCAATTGTCGATAGTCTATACATATTTGCAAGGTGCCATCCTTTTTGAGTACAAATAACACTGATGCACCCCAGGGGGACACACTAGGTCTTATAAAACCCTTATCAAGTAAATCTTTTAGCTGCTCTTCTAATTCACGCAATTCTGCTAGGGCCATTTTATATGGGGGGATAGAAATAGGTTGAGTGCCTGAAAGTAAGTCAATACCAAAATCTATTTCTCGTTCAGGAGGTAAACCTGGGAGTTCTTCAGGGAACACATCAACAAATTCATTCAGTACTGGAATTGACTAAAGAGTTGGTGATTCTATCTCCATATCCCTTACTCTAACTAAATGACATATATACCCCTTGGGTATCATCTTTCTGGCTCTAAAGTAAGAGATAAACTTCCCCTTCAGTGCCCCAACATTGCCTTTCCATTCAAGAATTGCCTCATTTGGAAAGTGGAAGTACACTTCTTTAGTTCGATAATTCGTCGTGGCATAACAAGAAGCTAACCAATCCATACCCATAATAACATCAAATTCCACCATTTCTAACTCAATAAGGTCAACCAATTTGTCACGATCACAGATAGTTACTACACAATCATAATAAACCCTTCTAGCCATAATAGATTCACTAGTTGATGTAGACACTTCAAATGGTTTGTTCAATAGTTTGGGTGTTCTCTTAAGCTTCCCAACAATTAGTGGAGTGATGTATGATAGTGTAGAACCAGGGTTAATTAATGCATATACTTTATGTGAAAAGATAGACAATGTACTTGTATCCACATCAGGTGAAGCTTCCAAATTCTGTCGACTCCCTAGTGCATAAGTGCGATTCTGGACCCCGCTAGAGCTAGTTGTCCCTCTAACACCTCTACCACGATCCATAGGTACTTGCTGACCCCTACCTGCTGGAGGAACTGATGATGATGATGCAATAGCTAACCCAGTAGATTATGCCATACCACCCATACGTCTCCTTGGGCAATCCCTTATAATGTGCCCTGGCATACCAAACAAATAGCAAATAGTTGTCCCAATGCGATATATACCCGGATGACTCCTTCCACACTATTTACAAAACTGCCTAGGAATCATTGGTTGGCCTGCCGAATAACCCATTGCCCGGGCACCTTGCCCTTCACCTTGTTGACCCAACTGATTACTTCAAGACCCCTAAAGTTGTGGTGGAGCGCTGGTTGTAGAATAAGAGGATGATGGCCTAGGCTATCTATTAGAAAATTGAGGACTGAGATCACTTTGGGGTGGTGTAAACTGCCCTGTAGATCTGGCCCTCTTTGATTGTGCCATTTTTGATTCTTACGTCCTTCTCCTCTACCTCTCATCCTCTAATTTCTGTGCAAAATCCTGCATTCTTGCTATATCTATATCTTTATTCAAGGAAGCAATAGTGTAGTCTCTGACCGATATGTATCCAACCTATCTACATATCAGTGAACCCTATCTGCCATTGTAGCAAATGTATTAGGAGAATATCTTGTCAAGAATTAAATTGAAGGCTATACTCCCTTACACTCATATTCCCTTGGTGAAGATTCAGAAATTGATCTGCACAGGCCTCTCGAATCTCTAATGGCAAATAATGGTCAAGAAATGCCTCTCTGAACTCTTTCCAGGTAGTTGGAGGTGCATCTATATCCTTAGATTATTTCCAAGCTTCATACCATAATATAGCCACACCCTTCAACCTATATGTCATTAACTCAACTGCTTCTGTACCACTTATATGCATAACATCTAAAGTACGCTGAATCTGATCAATAAAGTCCTGGGGGTCTTTATTAGGATCTAACCCCATGAAGGTTGGAGGGCTCAAATTAAGAAAATCACGTATCCTGGTAGCAGTTGCCCTATTTGTACCACCTGTATCCATAACTGGACCTTCCTACCTTTGACCTTGACCAGCAACTATACGAGTCAATAGTTGGACCGTATTTCTTAGATCTTGCACGGTAGCATCAATAGGTGGCTTTGGGGGAATTTCACTTCTCTCTAGTTCATTAGGAACTGGAGGAGTTGAAGATGTCTATGACAAAGACTCCTCTCAAATCTTATTTTGTTATCTCACCTGGCTGGGTATACCAACCACCACTTCTATTCCCTTCGCTTTACCTTTATTTTGCCTTGTTCTTGGCATACTTGTTGTACAAAATAATTTAGGAATTAGCATAATGCACCTATTACACTTGACTTTATGTCATGATCTAAAGAACGAAAAGAAAGTAACAACTCCTAAATGCCACGTAGCCTTTTGCTTATAAATGTGGCACAACACATCGATAAACAAGATTCTACATAGACATGGCTTTGTAGATCCCTAGAATGACTCGCTCTGATACTAGGAAGATCTACTAGCACCTGTACCTACAGCATGAAATGCAGGTCCCCCGTAAGGGACGTCAGTACGATATAGTGTACTGAGTATGTAAGGTAGGAAACACTATATATGATATAACAACTCAAGTGAAACTGTATACTGGTGTAGCATAAAAGACTACCTTTAGTTATACTGTGGGATCATGTACATTATGTGCTTTATATTACTTTACCTTTACTGTAGAATCTATACTGTAAAATCTATGCACAGTTGTAATACAAATGGCCAATTGATCATTGGTGAAACTGTATCGAGTTTGTCCCTGGCTAGGTTATACTCAACCCCTCGGGCTACCCCCCCTCCCCCTTTGATAGGATTGTCCCTGGTTAGGTTATACTCAACCCCCTTGGGATACCACCTATCAAAAATTGTATACTGTATCTTTCAATTACCTTTGAGATGATTCTTTTGGTGGTCATAATATTGGAGCTGCAGGACTGCATAGGTAACATATAACATGCGGATAATCACATAAGATAACATGACAATGAAAAGAGTACGTTACATAAATAATAAAATGCATATGACTTCGAATAATTTGTGAACTTTTTTTAGTAACAAGAACTCATATAACTTGATACCCAAGAATGTATGTAGGTTTAAAGGTGACTATGTATGGAATCATATGAACATGTACAAGAATGGAGACATGGTTAATAGTTGT
>JAOTQJ010195853.1:0-26618 GCA_025642045.1 Solanum sejunctum
GGTGAGCCCGGTTGCTTGTCTTAGCCCCCACTCTTATTTATATAATTAAGGTGTTGTTGGACATGATGTATCTATGTTATGAGTGTTGACTCTCTTCTTTCTTGATGTTATGATATGAAAGTTTATCCTTAGTCCCAATTCCCTTATTTTTGTGTATATCTCATTGTCATTTTAATTGTTTCCGTGGCCAAGGATGTGTAATTATATGCTATGAGGCTTGTTTGGGGTTCCTTCATTTTTACCATTAGCCGAGAACATCTAGGCCCTACGCTTGGGTCGTGACAAAGATGGTATCAAAGTACTAGGTTGTTAGATCCTTGGAGTCCAACACACCACGTTGATTAGAGTACTATTCATGGTTGTGTTGTGCATTACAACTATGTGTAGGAGGTTATAAGATATTTTAGGAAATGTTTCATTTCTTCTTGATCTATGTTATGGGATAGAGTTAAGTCCCCTAGGGCTTATTGCTAATCTCTAACCATTATGTTTTAGGATATGTCTTCAGCTACTCAGGATGGTGATATGATTAATGCGGAGATTCGCAATGCTCTATGGGAAGTGGCCATAGCAGCGAAAAACTTAGTAACTCACCTCAGTCAACAAGTGGGTGCCTCAGAGAATTCTAATGGTAAGAGGAGGGGTAGTGAGGCAAAGAGGTCCCTTTTTGGAGGTAAGTTCCAAAGTTCCAAATGTAAAGGTGGTGGTGTAGTATCATGCCTTATACTAGGTGACAAAAATATAGTAGGCGCCATGATGGCCCATGCTTTAGGGGTACCAATGCTTGTTATGGTTACGGAGAGTTGGGTCATAGGGTAAAGGATTACCCTCATAAATGCAATAAGAGCAACGTAGGTGATGGTGAAATGACTAATCCCAAGTGCCATACATGTAGGAAGGACCATGGTGGCCCATGTTGGAGAAACACGGGTGTATGCTTGGGGTATGGTGATATAAGCCACAGAATTCTAGATTGCCCATATGGTCAATACAAGAGTAAAGATGGTGATGTCAATCAAGAGGCTCAAGGAGGGGATGAGGCGCCTGATGTTACTACCGGTATGTCAAAATTTGATTTGTCTTTAATATGCTTGTATTGATGGGCCCAATGTGCCAATATTTCTTTCATTATTCTTTTTGTTGCTAGTGGACTTCATGTCTGTCCCGATCTCTATTTGGTGTCTTTCTCATTGGCTAGCCTATTGTTTGAAAGTTCATAGGTGTTTTTCCATGCTCGTATTGCATTAGGTCTTGCCTTGTGACTTGTTGGGTTGGTATGGTGGATTTTGATGCTATGCTTGAGATGGATTAGTTGCGTTGGTGTTGATTCCCCATTTAATATAGGGAATGTAGAGTTAAGTTCTGATTCTCTATTGAGTCCATCCTTGAGTGGGGGGCCTGTAATATGGTTACAAAGGGGCAAGTCCATTTCTTGTCTTAAGGTATAATTGATCCCCGAGGGTTGTCCCCTTGTTCTTATTGTATAGGTTCTTGTCTTGTGATTTTAGTTGAACTTAGTTTCTTGTATTGGAGGTATTGAGGTGGTTTGAGTTTTTTTCCCAAGGGATGATGAGGGTAGGTGATATCCCTAATTGCCTTCTCGGGTTAGGAGTGAACCTTTTGAGTATGTTGGAGTTGTTTGGTTGGCTTATACACAGGTTATGTGTATGGATTTCATGAATATGGTCCTTAGTCTGTACCTTATTTTATGTTTATGGTGGTCTCTAGTGATGAAGTATTGATTTATTTAGAGCTTGTGAACCATTAGTGGTAGTGTTATAAATCGCCAGGTAAGAGGAGTTTTATGTCAAGTATGTGAAGCGCGAAATGTGGTGAGGAGATGGTACCTCCCTAGGCCATGTGACATCAGAGGATTGTATTAAGATTGATACTAAGGAGATGTATGTAATTAGAAATTGGCCTAGACCTTTGAATTCCTTGTATATTAGGAGTTTCTAAGGATTTCCTCTCAAACTTCAAATCTCCATCTCCAATCTTCATCAAGTTCATCTCTAAAACTGAGGTATGTGGATTTCTTTCATGGGTTCCTTTCACCCATGATACCCAAGTTTTCTTTTACTTAAATTTGCATGATTTAAAGATGATTTACACATGAGTCTTATTTATTATGAAAATCACTGCACACTATGTTAGGGTTTATGAAATTATGACTGTTTTATTATATTTTGGGCTATGAATCTTTGATATATCTTAAGATTTGATGATGGATTTTGATGTAAATTTCTTGAGGGTGTTAACAAGTATCTATTGATGGTTTACATTGCATTTTCTAGCATGATAACACTCTTGAATTGTATGGTTTACACTATCACTACACACCCTCTAAGTATTTGATAAAATGTCCTATTATGGTTTCTTGAGGAATTGAATATCCAATGCATGTCTTATTAGTTGAATGATTATATAATGATGATATAATGATGAAATTAATGTATCTATATGTGGACTATGATGATGAAGTGAATGTAGGTATATGTTATTCTCTATATACTGTTGGAATGTGATTATACCCTATAAGGGGGTTGCACGCTGGGTAACCTTGTCAAAGGGTTCATACCTGGATAACTTATCGGGGGGTTTGTACTCCAGTACTATGGGTCATAGGGTGCAATGATCCAGTAACCTATTGAATGGGTTTGTACCTCAATCACGAAGAGTTGTAGCATTTGACGATCTAGTAATGGTTTAATGGTCTCTTCTTACATATATGTTATGTTCTATATAAGCATATTTTACTTTAAGTATCATTCATACATGTCATATTATTAGTATGCTTGTCATTGCATATGATTATGCATTTTCCCTATGTTGTCTATCTCTTATTTCATTGCATCCTACATAATTAGTATATTCAAATGTACCAATGCATACTCTATGCCTATATAATGTAACCTTGTAGGGACCAGTGTATCGCTTGATCCTCATCCTCCTTCACGTGGCTAGTACAAGTATCTCTCAAGATTGTTGGTGAGTCCTGTATTTCAGGGATGTTGCTTATGATCTCTCAATACGTATTAAGACTATGTTTCTTTTTGTTATGTACTGACTATGAGGAGAAGCCTGGTTGCTTGTCTTGTCCCCTGTTCTTATCTATCTAGTAGAGGTATTGTTGAACATGACATGTATCTATATTTATGAGTCTTAACTCTCTTGTTTCTTCATGTTATAATATTAAAGTTCATCCTTAGTCCCAATTCCCTTGTTTACACTTATTTCTCATTGTCATTTTAATTGCTTCCACTAGCCAAGGATCTGTAATGATATGCTATGAGGCTTGTTTGGGGTTCCTTTGGGTTCCCCATTTATCGGTCACATCTATGCCCTTGGCTTGAGTCGTGACATGGCTAGTTCAGTATTTTTGAGAAAAGCATTGGTGAGTCCTCATATCTGAGGACACTATCTATGTTACTCTTGCTATGTTGAGACTTCTTTATGTTAAAGACTTTTTATCATAAGGGTTATCTCGGGAAGTGTCATAGCCCCTGTTCTATTCTAAGTTAGAGGTGTTGTTGGATACTATGTTATGTTATGTTTTGAGCTTGACTCGTTTATTATTTATGAATATCAAAGACTTCCCTTAGTTCCACTTCCCTTTTTAATTGTCTTGTTGATGCTTATTTTGCTTCTGCGACCAAGTATATGTGAATGATATGTTAAGAGACTTGTTAGGGGTCCCATCAGGTTCCCTAATTATCATGTCACATCTAGGCCCTAGGCTTAGGTCGGTGAGAAGCTTGTATCTGAGCATTAGGTGGTTAATGGTCCTCGGAATCCAACACACCCTGTCGATAAGAGTCTTATTCATGGTTGTGAAGCATGCCACAACTATGAAAGGGAGGCTATGATCATTTTAGGAAATGTTTCACTTTTTGATGGTCTATATTGTGCTTTAGGTGTAAATATAGGGCTTTACCCTAATGAAGGCTCTTATTTCATCTAGATCAAGTCGATACTAAGGAGAAGGCCAAGTAGAGCCCGTACTATCGAGTAGCTACCGGTCCCCCCTCCACAAGTTTCTCAAGATGGAGGAGTAGCTCGAGAAGATTTTCGAGATGCCATCACAATGTTGTCCCATGCTATGATCGACCAAATGAACTAAGGTGACCAATCCCCTCATGCTTCTACTCTGGCCTCAAGGGTGAGAGATTTCATAAGAATGAATCCACCGGAGTTTCATTGGTCTAAGGTTAAAGAGATTCCCCAAAATTTTATCTGTGAAGTGTATAAGGTGTTATCTATCATTGGGGTCAATTCGGAGGAGACAACAGAGTTAGCGGCCTGTCACGACCCATACCTAGAGCCTAGATGTGACACAGTGAATGGGGAACCCGAAGGAACCCCAAACGAGCATCTTAGCATATCAGTCGCACATCCTTGGTCGCAGAAGCAAAATAACATCAATAAGAGATATAAATAAGGAAAAAGGGACTAAGGGAAGCCTTCAATATGCATAAAACATTCAAGATTCAAGCTCATAGAATAAATACATCAATTGTTAGATCAACATCTGTAATATAGATTGGAGCGGGGGCTAAGACACTATTTAGGCTCACCCTCATAGTATCAAGATCAAGTGTTCAACATAAGGAGATATCAAATTGAAAGAATAGCATAGCTAGTGTCCCCAAAATTGAGGACTCACCAAAGCTTATCTTCTAAAATACCAAAACTAGCCACCTGGAGGAAGATTGAGAGGTGCTCTAGTTCTTACATGGTAATATCATGTAGACATAGAGTATGTATTAGTACATTTGAATGTAATGAGTATATAGGATGCAATGCAACAAGACATAAACCAATATATTCAAAATGCATAATCATAAGCAATGAATAAATATATACCAATATGGCATGCATAATCAATGCTTGAAGTAAAACATGCTTGTGAATCATATAACTTGTATAGAACATAAGACATGTGTGGGAAGAGAGCATAATCATAGACCAAGCAACTATTACTTGGAATCTAAGGCATGTCATCCCCTAGGAAGGTGATTGAGGTATCTGATCCTCAACATGGTAGTATGGACATGTCACCCCCCCAACAAGGTGGTCGAGGTATCTACCTCTTAACATGGTAGTATGGGCATGTCACTGCCAACAAGGTGGTCGAGGTATCTACCCCTCAACGTGGTAGTATGTTCTTGTCACCCCCAACAAGGTCGTTGAGGCATGTCACCTCCTCAACAAGGTGATTGGGCATTTCACCCACCTATATGGTATGGTTAATTAGAACACTATAGATACTTTTCATGAATTCAACACATACTTACAATCCCTTAATCATCGTAAGGTCACTTGACTTGTAATCCATGTAATAGACCATCAATAACTTGAGAATCCTTATCAAGATATTTTACCAAATAGTTGGTGGGTGTGTAATGCTAGTTCAAAATCATGCAATTCAAGATTGAAATAATATGAGAAAACTCAATGTAAATCAACCCAGCAGCATATAGTAAAACCCTCATGTAAGATACCTTCAAATCCATCATCAAGTCTCATAATAGTTCATAGTTACAAGCTAAAAATAGTCCCAATCGACAAAACCAATTCATAGTATAAGCTTGAAATAGACAAATATGCATATTCAACAAACATTTCATAAAACCAAACATAAATTCTAATAAAAAAATCCATAATAAAAGATACCCATCAATCTTGGATGGGGCCAAAGATTTACTATTTTTTGGCTATGGGGTATGATGGAATAAAGCAAAATGGCTCTTTAAACTGTCTGCGCTTCTTTCAATTGTGAAGTAGCAGTTAGTCCATGCAACTTTCGACGCTTATCATGGGTCATTCGGAAACAGTCGTGCTATGTTTTTTAAACATAGAGGTCAGGCTGCGTACATCCAACCCTCCCTTACCCCGCAATGGGCGGGAGCCTTTGAGGCATTGGGGTAATGTTGTTGTAAAGGAGATTAGGCTCTATGTATGAAAGGACCCAAATGGATGAAACCCATATACCTTAAACTTTGGTTTTCTTGATGTAGACTTGAAGGAGAATTGAAGCTTAAATGGTGTTCTTGAGATCCGCAATTAAGCTTGGCACACTTGAATTTGGATAAAATATTTGGTTAAGTCTTGGAGTGGAGAGGGTTTTAAGAGTGTCTTGGGTGACATAGAGTTGAAAAATTGCCAAGTATAGGTACTTTTACACATAAATGGGCATGGGTCCATGACCCCATTTCTTTAGACTGAAATAGGAAAATTAAGGAAGTGATAACACTACTCCGTGATAGGTCCATGTCGCGGATCCAACACGAGTGCCCAGTATTTTGTGAAAAGCTAGCAAAAATCATTTTTCACTACGTGTCTTCTAAAGTCGGGGTTATACACATTTCCCACTAAATTTAGCCCCCTGATCAAGAATATAAATTCAGATTTTTGATATCGCATACGAATTTTGAGATATATGGAAATTACAATTATAGGTATTTCCGAAGCACATTTTGGGGCATTTTAATATCTCCTCCTAGGGATCATTCGTCCCAAAATGTCAAAGAAACTACATAAGAGAAGTAATCATGAAGATCTTAGCCTGACATAAATTCAACATTAACACATTTAAATATCATTTTCAAAAATCTCAACATGAATGTTAAAAAGCATATACTTGTCAACATAAATATGAATGCATATAAAATGACATAAGGGCTGAAACATAAGATTTGAAATCATATATGCAACTTAAGTTAGTACCTAAAGCCTGAGTAGAGTGTAAGAGATATGAATATCGCTTTCTCATATCTGCCTTAGCTTCCCATGTGGCACTTTTAACTTGTTGGTTCATCCAAAGGATGCTGATGGAAGCTACATCTTTATTCCTTAACCTCTTTACCTGTTTATCCAAAATCTCCACCAAGATGTCCTCACAAGTCAAATTATCTTTTTACAACACCCACAACATCCAAAGGCACTATAGCACTTGGGTTACCCATACAATTACTCAACATGGACACATGGAAGACCAGATAAACCATGTCCATCTCCATAGGAAACTCCAACTCATAAGCAAACTTACCAATCCACCTCAAGACTTTATAATAACTCATAAACCTTGGGCTCAATTTCCCTATCTTGTCAAATCGAACCACACCCTTCATGGGTAAGACTTTCATGTAAACCCAATAACTAACCTTAAATTCAAGATCTCTTCTCCCCACATCATAGTGGGACGTTTGCCTACTTTGGGCTGTTTTTAATCTCTCCCTAATCAACCTTACCTTTTACAAGGGTTCCATGACCAAATCCAGACCTAGAAAAGACATTTTTCCCACTTCAAACCACCTAACAAAGGATCTATAATGCCTACCATAAAGTTCTTCAAAAGGCGCCATGCCAATTCTTGAGTGGTGGCTATTGTTATAAGCAAATTCAATGAGTGGAAGATGTTCACCACAACTACTCTTAAACTTCAAAACAAAAGCTCTAAGCATATCTTCAAGAGTTTGGACAGTCCTCTCAACTTGACCATTTGTTTGAAGATGGAAGGCCATGATAACCTTAACCTTTGTACCAAGACCTCTTTGGAAAGACCTCCAAAAGTGAGAAGTGAATTGAGCACCATGATAAAAAATGATAGACAAGGGCACGCTTTGTAATCTAATCAACATTGTATATATAACTTGGCATAATCTTCTACACTATAAGTGGTTTCAATAGGTAAAAAGTGAGTCGACTTTGTCATTCTATCCACAACAACCCAAATAGAATAAAAATATTTTCCTAGTGTTAAGAAACCTAACCACAAAATCCATGTTGGTTTCCTCCCACTTCCAAGTAGGAATCACTATATCTTGGTCTAGGCTATCGGACCTTCGATATTAGGCTTTCACTTATTGACAATTGTGACAACCGAATATGAACTTAGCAATGTCTCTCTTCATACCACCCTACCAATACACCTACCTCAAGTCTCTATGCATCTTTGTATAATCAGGGTGAATGGAATAAGATGAATTATAGACCTCCTTCAAGATCAATTTTTCCAAATCACCCATATTTGGCACACACAATCTACCTTGGTACCTAAGGGTACCATCTCCCCCTTAGGAGAAAACCTCCACCTTATCATCTTTTAGTAATGCCTTCAATTCCAATAAAGCAAGGTCAAGATCTTTGGTTTCACCTCCTCAGCCAATGAAGATTTAGAACCATCAACAACATTAAAACCCTCATTGTCAACTTATTCCAACCTAACCCCTAATCTTTCCAACTGGTACACCTCTCTATCCATCTTTTCGTCACTACCATCAACGTGAGCTAGGCTACCCATAGTCACCTTACTCAAAGCATCTACCATCATATTAGCTTTACCATGATGATAATGCGCACTCATATCCTAGTCCTTAAGAAGTTCTATTCACCTTTTTTGCCTCAAGTTGAGATCTTTTTGAGTGAAGACATATTGGAGGCTCTTATGATCGGTAAAAATATCAATATGCACCCCATATAAATAATTATTCCACATCTTTAATGTAAATACCATGATGGCTAACTCAAGATCATGGGTAGGATAGTTCTTTTCATGTACTTTGAGTTGCCTAGAAGCATTGGCTATGACCTTACCATTTTGCATTAGAACACAACCCAACCCAACTATAGAAGCATCATAATACACAGCAAACCCTTCTAGCCTATCCGATAATGACTATATAGGAGCATTACAAGCTTATCTTTCAATGTTTTGAAGCTCTTTTCACACTATCGGTCCATATAAACTTAGCCTTCTTTTCAGTCAATTTTGTCATGGGTGAAGCAATAGAATAAAACTCATTCATGAATCTCCAGTAGTAACCTGCAAGACCCAAGAAGCACCTAATATCGGATGGGGTCAATGCTCTAGGCTAATTTCTAATCACATCCATCCTTTTAGGATCCTCCGATTTCTCATGTTCAGCATATAATTTCTCCTCCCTCAATCTTTGTAACACTACCCTCAGATAAGCCATGTGCTCCCCCTTATTATGTGAATAAACCAAAATATCATTAATGAATACTAGAACAAATGAACCAAGGTAGGGCTTAAAGACCCTATTCATAAGATCCATGTCGATAGCTAGTGCATTGGTCACCCTAAAAGACATCACAACAAACTCATAGTACCCATACCTAGTCAAGAAAGTTGTCTTAGGAATATTACACTCCCTCACCTTCATTTGATGGTACACAAATCGAAGATTAATCTTAGTGTATGCAGTTGGTCGAACAAATCATCAATCCTTGGAAGAGCATACCTATTCTTGATGGTAACCCTATTAAGTTGTCGGTAGTCAACATACATTCTAAAAGACTCATCCTTCTTCTTCACAAACAATATCGGTGTACCCCAAGGTGATTGGCTAGGTCTAAAAAAATCCATCTCCAACAAATCCCTCAATTGTTCCTTCAACTCCTTTAACTCTGCTGGGGCCATATAGTAAGGGGGAATATAAATGGATTGAGTATCGGGGAGGAGGTCTATACTGAAGTCTATATCCCTTTCACGAGAAACACTAGGAATGTCATTTGTAAAGACATCAAGAAACACATTTACAACTAGAACCGACTCTATGGCAAGGACTTTGGACTCTACATCCCTAACCCTCACAAGATGGTAAAGAGACCCCTTAGAGATGAACATACGGGCTTTCATGCAAGAGATGAATCTACCCTTGACTACCATATCATGACTCTCCCACTCAAGTATGGGTTCATTTGGGAATTGGAGTTTGACCCTATAGGTTCTAAAATCAATAGAGGCATAGTATGCATGCAGTCAATCCATCACATGAATGACATCAAAATCAACCATATCAAAGTCAACAAGATCACAAAGGCAATATTTTATGGAAGATGATAATAGGATAATCTCCATAAACCTTCCTACCAACAATAAATGGAAAAAAAGGAGTAGAAACCTCATATGACTGGCACAATAATTCGGGCTCAACATGAAACTTTTTGGCAACAAAAGAAGTAACAAAACAAGGAGTGGAACAACAATCAATCAATGTATACACATCAAAGTCAAAGATTTTCAACATATCAATAACAACGTTGGGCACCTTGCTTCCTATGTAATGCATAAAATTAGTTGTGCCTTGGGGCACCATCTTGTCTACCACCTCTACCAAAAGGAACTGCATTGGCACCCCGGCCTTGAGGATGAACATCCTTACCTCTGTTGTGATCATAAGGGCAATCAACCTTTTTGTGACCCACTTCTCCATAACCATAACATGCATTAGTATCTCTCAAGCATGGGTCTTTATAACCCTTACCACAACTTTGGCACACACCATTAGGAAATATAACACCACCTTAGGTCCTTTTGAAGTCATTAGAAAATCCACTATTAGAAACATGAGAAAGCCCTTGGCCTTGGTGGAACTAGCCACCTCTTTGGCTTTGGAACTTCCCCTCAAAACGGACCCTCTTGGCCTCATAACTCTTCCTCTTTATCAACTTTTTCTCCTCTATTTGTTTAACATAAGTTATCAAATGAGACAAGTCCATTTATTCAGGGGATTCATCTTCATGAAATCTCTAACCCGAGAAGCCGGTGTAGAAGGATGAGGGGATTGTACCCGTTGGTTGGCTTAGTTAGCCACAACGTGTGCAAGCAAAGTGAGAGCATCCCGAAGCTCTCCATTATCCAGTTGTTCCTTAAGTATGTAGGCTCTTCTTCCTGTCATATTAAGTATGATCTAGCATAGATAATGACAATCCTTAGGGGGGAACCTTACCTCAACTTCTATATCACCATATAGAGGAAGAAGAAAGGAAGCATTTACTAAACGCCTCATAGCCTCTAGCTCATAGTTGTGGTGCACAACATAACCAAGAACAAGACTCTAATTGACACATATACTGGACTTCAAGGATTTAACAACCTATTGCTATGATACCAAGTTTTTAACGACCCAAGGCTACGGCCTAGCCATGACACAGTGCATGGGGAAATCGAAGGGACCCCAAGCAAGCCTTTTGACGTATCATTACACATCCTTGGTCGCGAAAGCAATCAAATACAATAACAATAGAGTAAAAATAGGGACAACAGGGCTAACGGATAACTTCTATATCATAAACACCAAGAGTGAAGATAGAGTCAAATCTCATAACATCACACATGATATGTCTAACAACACCTCTATTACATAGTTAAAAGCGGGGGCCAAGATATGCTACCGGGCTCAGCCTCATAGTCAACATATAAATAAAAGAATATATTCTTGAAATATAGTATGAGATCATGAATATCATCCCCAAAATGGAGGACTCACCAAAAAGCTTGAGAGAAGTCGTACTAGCCAGGTGGATGAGGATAATCAAGCGGGGCTTTGGTACCTACATGGTGATATCATATTGGCCTAGAGTATGCGTTAATACGTTTGAATGTACTATGTATGTAGAAGGAAATGCAACAAGAGATAAGTAACATAATTGAAATGCATAAGCATAAGCAATGAGTAGCATATATAATATATTATGTATGTGAGATGTTATGTAGAAAATCATGCTTATCTAGAACATAATACATGTGCAATAAGAGACCACTCTCATATTGGTAGATCGTTGAACTCTACGACCATTAGTGATGAGGTACTAACCCCATCAATTTGTTGGTCGATCGTCGTACCCTACCACCCTTGGTGATTGAGGTACAAACCTCCATACATGGTTATCAATGTACAAATCCCCCTACATGATTGGTGGATCATCGCATCCTACCACCCTTGGTGATAGAGGTACAAACCCCCAAAATGGTTATAAAAGTACAAACCTATTGACATGGTTATCAAGGTACAAATCCTTTAACATGGTTACCTGGCGTGCAATCTCGAGTAGGGATAATCACATTCCAACACTATATAGAAGAAAATCATATACATACATCTATTTCACCATCATATAGTCATTTAACTAATAAGACATGCATTGAACCTTCAATTCCTCAAGAAATCACAATTTCGATATTTTATCAACACTTGGCTGGTGTGTAGTGCTAGTGTAAAACCATGCCATTCATGAGTGAAATCATGCTAGAAAATTCAATGTAAAACCATCACTAGATACTTGGTAATAGCCTCAAGCGATATACATCAACACCCTTCATCAAATCTCACAATAGATCTTTTAGATTTAAAGCTCGAAACATGTTAAGACGACCATAATTTAATGAAACCCCAACATAGTGTGCAGTAAAATTTGTAATAGATATGTCCCATGAGTAAATAAACTTTAAATCATGTAATTTACGATAAAAAAGAGCTTGGATATCATAGGTGAAAGGAACCCATGAAAGAAACCCACATACCTTGACTTTGATGAACCCTTGAAGAAGATTGGAGATAGAGACTTGAAGATTGATTGAGAACCTTAAGATCTGGATGAGTTTTGGGACCTGAATTAAGAGATGTAATATATGAAAAGTGTTTGAGTGAGTATTTGGGAACATCTTGAATGCTATGATGGTGAAATAAGGCTATAGGCATTTTCACAAATGGGAACACTTAGTCCCAAGACCCAAAAACCTTGGATTGAACTTGAAAAATCAGGCAAAATTTGTACTGAGGTGCGCCCTTGGCGCGTCGTGCCAGGGGTGTGAAAACCTCACTATAGATCATATTTTTTAGATAATGAAATTGCGATTCATTTTCTCTAAAATCGGGACTGGACTCACTTCCCTCTAAATTTGACCCCCTTAATATGAACATGAAGTTGTATTTTTGAAATCACCCATAGATTTTGAGATATATGGAAATTATGATTCCTAGAACTTTTAAGGCACATTAATGACCATTTTTGTGATCAATTTAGTGCTCCAAGGAAAAATATTTTCTATAGTCTCCAACAAAGGCAAGGAGTATAGTAGGTGCCCGATGTTTTTACCAACATGTTAAAGGTTTTTTATTATGATTTGTAAGCTTTGATAGATACATGTTCCACTCTTTATTTCATTACTCCTTTTATTTCCAAAATCGTGATAGGAATCACGAATTGTTATGTGAACCTTCTGAAGTGTCTACCCTCATTGGTGAGTCCATTATTGCTAAAAGATTCTATAGAGATTGTCCCATGTCCGTGTTACATAAAGTCTTGCCTTGTTGATTATGAAACTTATATTTTTTTGCATGAAATCCTACATACATATTATTTTCAAACGTACTAATTCATACTCTTACCTTCATGTTATCACCATGTAGGAATCGGTGCCTAAGTAGATCATCCTCCCCATCCACTTGGCTAGTCAATGCTATTCCAATCTTGTTGGTGAGTCCTCCATTTTGAGGACCTTAGTATATGAGTGATATTATCTATGTATTGAGACACTTTCTTGTACTATATTTTGATTATGAGGGTGAGCCTGGTCACTTTATCTTGGCCCCTGCCCTATCTATGTATTTAGAGGTGTTGTTGGACAAGTTGTGTTATTATGATATGGGCTATGACTCCTTGTATTGATGTTGATGTTTTGGATATCCCTTATCCCCTTTGCCCTTTTATGCATATTTTATGTCTTTTACATGATTCTACTACCAATGATGTATAATGATAAGTTCAAATGCTTAATTGGGGTTCCTTCGGGTTCTCTATTCGTTGTGTCACGTCTAGGATCCAAACTTTGATCATAACAGAAACTCCACATCACCGAATCACTTTGGAAATCCATCAAAGTATGACTTACATCACCTTTTTGGACCTCACTTGTTCTTTTCATCCTTGCAAATTTCTTTAAAATTACGCGATGACACTCTAGTTCATCGAGTTCTTAGGCGATCTACTGAATGGACTTTCCAATGCCCTTTTTCACCTTGCACTTAAGGTTAGATACTGTAACAAAAGGTGGTCAGATACAGCATCTGGTGTAGCGCCAATGTGATCAGTGATGATCAATTTACATTGCCTTTTTGGCTGATTTACTCTTTTTATCCTATTTTTGCTATGATTTGTCCCTTCATGTATCTCCTTTCTCATCTAGAGAATAAAATATAAATTTTGGTTAATAGGAAAAAGAAACATGAAGGATATATTTTATGCAATGCAAGCCTTATATGAATCCAATATACAAACTCATCACATAGCAAGGTAGTGTCTTACTTTGGCTAGTAAGGCTCCCTTTTCTCCGATGTATGAGTAGACATTGATATTCCATGTGATAGCTCACATGATTTTACTATCAGTTATAGTTCTATCCTATCTATGTATGATCTCTATGATACTTTTCATGATATTATCTATGATCACTTGCGCATTTACCTCTTACATGTTTTCTCATCCTATTACCTATCATACTCTATTATGCTCTTTAGTTGGTCATTGCACTTCATTCCCTGTAATTTATGTTTTACATGACATAAATTGCCTACATACTTAGTACATATAAATGTACCAACACATACTTCTTTGCCTACATTATATCATAATGTAGGGACCAGCAACCATCCTCCTCCACACTTCTGTGGCTCGAGTTTGGAGTTCATTTAAAGATTATTGGTGAGTCCTCATGCTTGGGGGACAAACCATGCTTTGATACCTTTATTTCTTTATTTTAGTCAGAGACTTTAGATAATTTCTCATACTACTTTTCTTTAAGGGTGAGCTAGGGACATATCTTAGCCTCCGCCTATTATAGTTATGTTGGAGCCATTAGTTGGACATCAGGTGTAAAACTTTTTATTGTAGGACTTCTTTTCTTTATTGTCTTTACTTTAGTACTTGATTTTTATCTTATAATTTGTTCTTGTTGATTCATTATGCATGAATGCCTATGCTATGCTAAGAAGTCTAGGTTGGGGTTTCCTCAAAAATCTCAATTGTCAGGTCACACCTAGGGCCTAGCTTGGATCTTGGAAGCTAAATAAGAAATCTTGATCAAAAGAAAATGTGTTGCCTTAGTCTTTTAGTCCATAGTCATGAAAATCGAGTCATGTTGATGGTGTGTATAAGGTAAACCTATAATGAAGTCCATATTTAATTCATGCCATTTTCAAGTAGGAATTTCAATATCTTGTATCAAACCATTGTATTTGATGCTCAACGTTGACTTGTTGAAACTTTTGGAAACTTAGCTACAAAACCTACTATATGCTTCTTCATCTCATTCCACTAATAAATGTTTCTCAAATTATGATACATCTTAGTGGCTCTCATATAAATTGAATATCGAGAAGAATAACCTTTCGATAAAATTTGTTGTCTTAAAGCATCAACATTTGGAATACATAATCGATAACAAAGCACACCATCTCATCCTTGGAAGGAAAGCCTCAATAGAGCTTACAAGAACTGCCTTCTGCAACTCAATCAAAATAAGATCATCTTTTTTCTGAGCCTTCACATCACTCACAAGGGATGATTCAGAATGATTTTGCAGAATTACACCACCATCATTAGACTATATCAAACAAACTCCTAAATTGGCAAGCCTAGGCAAATCATGTACTAACTCTTTTTTTCTCATCTTCCATATGATTCACACTTCCTATGGACAATCTACTAAGAGCATCCGCCACTACATTAGCATTTCCTAGGTGATATAATATGTACATATCATAATCTTCTAATAACTAAATCCACCTACATTGGCAAAAATTTAACTCCTTTTGCTTGAATACATATTGTAAACTCTTATGATTAATGAACACATCCATATGAATACCATAGCATAATTATCTAAAAGTCAGTAAAGAAAACACCACCACTGCTTATTCAAGATCATGAGTCAGATAATGCTTCTCATGCATTTTAAATCACCCTGAGGGATAAAAAATCAATCTTCCATGTATTATTAGAACATAATGTGCTCCAACTTCTGAGGCATCACAATAGACACCTAAAACCATTAGATTTTTCTACTAAAGTCAAAGGTGGTGTTGTAGTTATTCAAGTCTTTAACTATTGGAAACTTTTATCATACTCTTTAGACCATTCAAACTTGACCTTCTTTTGAGTCAATCTAGACAGAGAAGATGAAATAAAGGAAATCCCCTCAACAAACAATCTATAGTAATTGGTCAAATTCAAGAAACTCTTATATTTGAGGGAGAAAAGGGCCTAGGCCAATTCATTGCCACCTCAATCTTTTGAGGATTAACCTTTATACCATACTTAAAGACAACATCAATAAGAAATATCGCACATCTCGACTGAAACTCACACTTGTTGAACGTAGCAAATTGTAAAAACCATAAGCTAGAAAGTATAAAATGCAGAAAAATGCTGACTTCAAAAAACTTTGTAGGTCAAAGTATGATCCTCGTTTATGGCTCAGGGTCCAAATTATGGGTCATAAATAAGGCTCATGGATTAGGGAAGTAGGGTGGAAAATTTGTTAAAGTATGAGGATAGTTCGCGAGGGGTGTTCATGGTCTATAAAAGGAACTACCAACCATAAAAGGGTGTTTGTAAATTGGGGTACGGGTTCATCAAAACAATAAGTTTCTGGATCATTGTTTACAATCATACGAGATGATTCATAGTTTTATTTATGATTCATAAAATGGTCTCATGTTTAGAAAATTTTCTAATTGTATATAGGAATTATAGGAGGGTCTATGACCAATAAATGTTATTTTGAGTCACAAAGTATACTAATTGTTTGAGGATCAGAAACTCTTTTAGAGGCAAAAATGTAACCAAGATGAAACCTACCATCTATAATTTGCAATCCAATCTATGACTTGTAGATGGTGATCATTGTTTGGCTCTGAAAGTTTCTAATGAAGGGTATTTTTGATAATGTTTAGTATCCTAAGCCCAATACTACATCATTTTAACCATATTTCTCCCCCTATATTATCCCTACCTGACCCTATACACTTTGATTCTATTCTATTCCTAAACTCTCCAAAATTTTCTCTACGTTTCTTAACTCTACAAGGAAAGACTAAAGTCAGGGTTTTCAAGTCTCAACTTCAAGATCCAAGTTCTATTCTTAGGACTCATAATCAACGTAAGTCAATTTATTTTTGGATAACTACCACCCACAAAGCTCAAGAATATTCCTAATTTTACTTATTTTCAAGTTATGAATCTTCATGAGTTTTATGATAAGTTCTTAAATATGTAGTTTATGATGCATTTACAATTATATGAAGTATATTGATACAACGTTATGATATGCTATGATTTATGATGGTTTTCAAGATGGATTTCATGATGACCCTATTCACGGTTTTGAATGGATAAAGTGGGTTCTTTAAGAGTGGTTTTGAATTGATAAACTTTATTATGTTATTGCACAGCACTCTTAAATTGCATCTTTTAAAGTTCACTTGCATAAGCCCTCAATGTTTTGAGCTAAGTCCTCAAATGAAGCATATTATGAATGATAAGGGTATTTTTGAGTATGTTTTCCAAGTTTGTGAATGTTTATGAAAAATATAAAGTAATTATGAAGCCCTTATAATGTTTTAAGAGGGTGAAAGGACAATCTCACCAAAGAAAGATGCTCATATGAAAGTAAAATACTCACATGAAGGGATACCTATGTTAATAACTTACTCCTTTTATGATGATGTTTATGTTTCCAAGCTTATGAATGCATGATTAATATAATACTTTAAAGTATTCTGTGGGACTTGACTTAGCACAGAATAAGAAAGTGAGGTGGAGTTCAGTAAGGGAACCTTAGTAGCAACCCTTTGTTCCATTAACTATGTATTTTCATAGGAGCCCTTGTAGACTAAGCTTAGTGGATCCACAATAGAAAAGTTAAAATTTAGTTGGACATACATAAGTTGATGAAGTTCTACCTAGAAAATAGTCTCCCTATTGTAATATAAGTGGTTATGTTGGATTCCTATAGTAGCTTTCATGATCATAATGTCAGCTATAGTCTCCTCCCACATAGTTATGTATATGATGAGTTATGATGATTATGTTACTTCAAAGCATGTTTTAAATAATGCATAGATCATTTATTTAATATTGAGCTTCACTCTTTGATTATGGCTATGCATATAGCTTATTATGGTTATATAATTTCATTGTTGCATATGCATCTCACATACTAAGTACATTCAAAGTACTAATGCATATTTTTCCTACATTATATCACCATGCAGGGATCGATGTTCCTTTTTCCTTGGCATGTGGCTAGACTCTTTGGGAATTTGAAGACTAGTGTTTTTGTGAGTCCTCTAGTTTGGGACCATACCTATTTCTTCATGCTTGTTGTATTAAGACATTTAATTTTTCTTAAGTTGTATTTCTTTGATTCTTAGTCTTAAGGGTGAGCTTTGAAAAATATCTTAGCCCCCGCCAATTCTTCACATAGAGGGTATGTTTGGAAAAGTGTATGAAGTTTTGGCTTCCTTTCATAGATTTTATGTGAAATATCCCTTAGTCTCATTGGCCCTTATTTAAAATTTCACTATATTTCTGTCCAAATACCTATGAAGTTCTTAATGAATGCAAGGAGTCTTAGGTGAGGTGCCTTCAGGTTCCCCATTCTCTGTGTTATGGCTAGGCCTTAGGCTTGGGTCATCAAAAACTTGATATTTATGCACGAGGTTTTGAAATGGTTCATGGAATCTAACATACAACGTTGAATAGAGCCTTGTTCATAGTTGTGAAGCATACCACAGTATTGAATGAGAGGCTATGATGAGTTCAGTAAACATTCCCTTCTTTCATGTTTATGTGGTGCTTTAGAAGTTTCCTTAATGTTTCCCCTATTTAATGACATTCTCTTTACATTTTTCTAGATGATACCGATAGGACAAGCGCCTCCACCTAGGGATATGAATGAGGATCAAGTTCCTCCCATGCCATGAGAAGAGAAAGTGTCCCATGTGGTATTTCGTGATGCTTTCAACATGGGTTAAGTCATTGATATGACCCAAGCTTAGGGCTTAGGCATAACACGACGAATGAGAAATATGTAGGCAGCTCATCCGATCTATCTTAGCATATCAATCATTCATAGGTAAATACATTCATAATGAGAAAATAAATGGGAAAGGGACTAAGGGGAATCAGTTGAAATATAAATAAGCATCCTAATCATAGCTAGGTGTCCAAAAACATACAATCTAACATAAGTCAATGGAAATTGAAACACAGTTTTGATTTCTCTCAAATATGAAGGATTCTAAAATAAATTAGAAAGTAAAAACCTCCAATTCTTGAAAAGCCACAATATACATTGTCTGAATGGAACAAAGCATGAAGGGAAATAAGTAGAGACTCAAACTAAAGGAAAACCATGAATGCTAGTCTTGAACGCCAATAATGAGCCATGTTCCAGAAGAGAAGGAGCACTGGTCCCTACATGGTGACATCATGTAGGTAAAATATGCATTAGTACGTTAAAATGTACTTAGTATAGAAACATGAAATCATAATGTCATCATTCATAATTTAAAAGGCTTCAATGCATGAAACAATAAAGTCAATATTTATATGAGCTCAATCATGCAAAAGGAATAGCGCTCCTTATAGAGTAAAAGTAAGGTAACATATGAACACATGTGATGGAACGAAGACATTGGATCTAACGCTTGTGGGAATGAACTGCAATTGACATATAAGACCATGTGATCTACTATATAAAATTTGACATAACCCCCTATGTTAGCATGAGGAGACCACATGGTGGGTGGAAATTCATCATATTTCATGCATCATCATTTAACATAATTAGCCTACTTGGATCCACTAGCCTAGCCTACAGGAGCTCATATGTTATCATATATGGGCCAAAGGGTTACTTCTACAGTTCCCTTACTGAACCCCACCTTAATGCCTTATTCAGTGTAAGTCATCCCATGGAATACTTTAAACCATGTACGTAATCAAGTAATGTCACTTAGAATCAAAGTAGCAACTTCAAAGAGAAGCTCAAAATGTAGGAACCACCAAGAGAGAATTGTCAGTTCACTTTGGGGACAGTCATGAACCTCTTTTAAGGGCATAATTTATGTTCTTATATCTTTGAAAGGATCATTAACTTAAAAACTTTCTTTTATGCCCTTATCGTCATTGCGTTATCATGCATAAATCACCTTAAACTTAGTAGGATAGTACATTGTTTAGGAAACGCAAGTCAAAAGTGTAAAGGATGAACATAGAAAAATATGCTTATTCCAATCATATCAAACAATCCACACATCGTCATCAAAACTTTAATCATTGGGATCATTAATATCAACTTAAAACTCATGAAAATAGATAGTAAATCATAGAATGATAACATTGGAGATACAATACATAGTAATACATCATAAATCATCATTTAAATGATCAACATGCATGATGGGATTTCAAGAAACTTAAAGAAAAGGTAAAAGCTTTAAGAAAAGGCTTTGTGGGTGAAAGGTACACATAAATCAACTCATATACTCTTGTTGAATTTTAGGAAGAAGAAACTTGAAGCCTTTGGAAAGAATCTTGAGACCTTAGCCTTTTTGCCTTTCCTTCTAGAAAGAATATTCGCCTTAGAGATTTTGGGAATATGGGAGAATGAATGGGATAGGGAATCAATAGGGGTTTGGGGTCTGCTTAGTTCTTAGGAATCATAAAAATAATGTTGTTTCAGCACTATGTTATGCAGAAAGGATAATAATGCCCTATATTAAAATTGCCAGATGCAATCTACAAGACCTCGATCAGGAGTCGTGGATTGAACCATGAGTCCTGGTTCGTGTGAATGTGTTCTCCTTTACTAATTTTTAAAGTATAGTTACAAACCAATAAAGCCACCAACCTAATCTACAGGTAATGAATCAATCCACATGTAAGGACTCGGATGTTATACGACCTTAATGGAGCTTAGAATTTTTGGTTTCAAAAAGTTTTGGACTGAGGTGATGTTTCATGGAAGACTTTACGGTCTGTCTGAGTCTATACGGACCGTATGGAGCGTCCTTAAAGTGACCCTTGGCCTTGGGTGGGTAGTGTTGGCCTTAATGTAAAAGTTTGTGATTAAAGCATACCACACTTTGACCCCACACGATCCGTGTGAGGATTTACAATCAGTGTGGTGGAGTGTATGGTAGCGTTGGTCTTGAAAATCCACATTTGTAGCCAAGGCATATAATGAAGACCCCCTCAAAGACCTTATGTCCCTTCATGGTTCATGAGGCCCTCCTGTGTATATGCCATAGTGCACTTTTTCTCAGTATCATATCACTATCTCAAAATATTATCATGAAGAAAGGACCATATCATAGACATTTATGTATTCACATTTTTGTCATATCTTACCAAAATCATCTACATAAACTTAATTGGGCTTAACCCACTTCATAATATTCATAAAATCCAATGCTTATGAATGCATATTCCATAAATGATGTGAGATTAGCATAAGCAATGTAGATTCAATCTAAAATCAACAATATAATATAAAATTCAAGTAAATCCATAAGTGAAATACACATTCGAATCATAATATTAATTACCTATGCTTAGATCAAACTTTAAAGGGACAATGCATATTCAAATATTCATCATAATTAGTAATTTAACACATTAGGACTTAAATCAACTTAAAGTATAGCCCATACTTCAATTGAATTTAAAAATAATAACCTTCAAAACTCATATGTAAAGTAAGCCAAATTCCATAAAATCGAAGTAAAAAGAGTTTGGGTTTTCTTGGTTGAGGAAGACCATGATCAATCATACATACCTTAGCTAATAAAGGAGATTCAATAAGAAATTTGATAAAGAAAAGAGTTTTCCCTTGATTCCCAAGCTTAGTCTTCACAAGAGCTTTTGAGATAGCTCTTAAGGAGAGCTCAATATAATCCTAAGTGCAGGAATGAATTTGAATGGGAGAAATAGAGTATAGGTTTTTGAATGTCTTTAGTTAGCATATAAAGCTACAACATACCCTTAGTATAAACTATAATTATGAAAATACCATTAATGAAATGAGGAAAAAAGCTTAAAGTCGGGGGTGTCAGAGAGGGGTATATGGTTCATGTAAAGGCATACTGACCGTATAAGTGGACCGTGATCTGACTATTTAAAATTAATTCTTCTTAATGATGGTCTGAGATGGTAATTCAATACTTAGAAAAATTCATTGTGGGTATTCATACGGACGACTTCATGGTCCATACCAAGGCATATGGACCTTATGCCTCCTCTATACAACTTCACTTAGAAATTTGAGCATTTTTTGTGTTTACACCATTCCACATATGTGTATAATCTATTCCTATGAATGAGAAATATAATTTCATTTATGATTTGTCCTTTTTTCCTAAGTATAATGATTATGAAATATGTTTGGCCTTTCAGGCTAAGTGTGCATCGAAATGAATTGAAATGACTCATGCCTCTTTTGAAAGCCTATATATGTATAAGTATTCTTCTAGGATGTTTGACCTAGCACCGAATGGTTGGTGGTGTAATGGCCATCCCCAAGAATCCTCTCCCTTTCATTGAACTATGTGCCAGCAGAGGTATAATAGCCATTACCAAAAAGATAGAGTCATAAGGAATGGTTACACACTTTCATATGATATGATATATTTTGATATGGAAATCCTTCTAAAAAGATGTGATTGTAAGAAAGGCGTCCATCATACTGAAAAAGATGGGGTCATAAGGTATGATATAGATTAATCTTGGCAAGTAATATTCTCTTATTATGAGAGGTCTGCATCAGGCGAATTCATATAATAGCTCACATGAGTTTGATATGACAGTCATGGTCACATCCCCTCTATACATGAGCATAAATGCACTTCATGAATCAAAATATCTTTATACTATTTTCTTTGGTTATATGCTCTTTATATATTATGTGCCCTTATTATCTAACATTGAATGCAGGTTTGATAAGTCATATGCATTGCATCTCCGAATACTTAGTACATTCAAATGTACTACTGCATACTTTTGCTTACATAATCTGACCATGTAGGGACTGAGGACTAACTTTATCTACCATATGACAGCTTGCTTGGATCATGAGATATTAATTGTGGTGAGTCCTATCTTTCAAGGACAAACCATCACTCCTCTATTTATGGTGCATTTGTTTATATTATTTACCTTGAGAATGAGCCGAAGACATGTCTTTGCCCTGGTTTTATCTTATGACTTGAGGCATTGTTGGACATCTTGTAGACTCTTCTACATTTATTTGCTAAGTGTTGTATTCGGAGACTATGATTATGTATATGGCTACCAACTGGATATTGTTATAGGATGGCTATGAGTATTATGATGTGCTTTTATGTTATGATGTGAAAGACTCAGAGTGCCGAACTGCCCCTATAGAGTGAGTCATACTTACCCACCCCTTAGTCTTTATGTGTTATATGTTATATTAATCCATGTTAATACCTTTCCCTATGAATTCCCATAGCATGGGTGCTACTTTTTCGTCCATTAGAACTATGTGTTTACTATTTACATACGCTTCCGAACTGATGATGTGAATATATATACTTTGGGGATTATTTGGGGATTCTCGGGTTCCTATTTTCCATGTCACTCTTAGACCCTATGTCCGGGTTGTGAAACTATAGGCCATGGATTCACCTAACACTTAGTCAAATTTTCACTTCTCAAGCCCCCATTTACGAAGGCCAAACCACAGACCACAAACAAGGCAACAGGTGTCCTGTTGGTCGTGGTGTCTTTTCTAGAAATTCCAAATTTCCTTTATCTTCTGGAAATTGTCCTAGGACTCATTCTATGTTTCGTGTTTCCTTCTATAGCTCATAGAGGGTCTTCATGAATCCTTTCAACATTTAGAAAAATTCCAACTTTTGAAGCCTCTATTTATGAGCATAGTTTACTGCTTGTGGATTGAACCACGGGACAAGAAATATGCTCGTGAAATGACCCTGAACCTTTCCAGTCCAAAGTTATTTGCAATTCCTAGTCATCTAACTTGAGACACAATACAATACCTCCCCCTAGGGAACATTTATCCTCAAATGTACTTAAACATAGGCTCTAAGGAGTTAAATATTAGCTAACCGCCCAACATGCATGTAAAAATGCTATGTAAACATCTTTTCATGAAATATTCAAAATCCATACTTAAAATATGTCTTGAAATAGTTTATACACATGCAAGTAGGTGTATGAATCATGTAAAAACTAATGGAAGAAATTGGAGGTTTTGAGCAAGAATGACTTAATACCTTAGGCTTGAATAGAGTGGAAAATATACGGATAAGGCTTCATCATTTTTGCTTCTGCTTCCCATGTTACACCTTCAACTTGTTGATTCCTCTATATATACTTTAATAGATGTAACTTCCTTATTCCTTAGTATTTTAACTTTCCAATCGAGAATCTTAATCGAAACTTCCTCATAAGTCAAATTTTATTCAATGTTCACCTCTTCCAACAGGCCTATAGAGCTTGGATCACCAATGCTTTTCCTCATCATTGATACATGGAAAATCAGATAGATCGTGCTTATTTCCATGGGGAACTCCAATTCATGTGCCACTTTGCCAACTCTTTTCACCACCTTGTAAGGCCCTACATACCTAGGGCTTAACTTTTCCTTTTTTCCAAATCGGACCATACCTTTCATGGGAGACACCTTCAAATAGACTTAATCATTAATGTTAAACTCAATGTTCTTTCTCCTTATATCGGAATAGGACTTTTGTGACTTTGAGCTATTTTCCAATTTTTCCCTTATGAGTCTAACCCTTTCCATAACATCCATGAATTGGTCTGGCCCTAGTAATGCCATCTCACCAACTTCAAACCAGCCAATAGGTGACTTAGACTATCTACCATATCGAACCTCAAACGGTATCATCTTAATACTTGAATAGAAGCTTTTGCTATAGCCACTCGATGAGGGATAGGTGATTATACCAACTAAGTGGGCATGGGGCTATGACCCCAATGCCCTTGGGTTCATAAGAAAAACAAAGAAAATTTTTTTATTGGTCTGCATGTGGTCCATACCGCGGTCCAAAGGCCAAGGCTTGGATGCTCTCTTAAAATAGGAAAGTAGCAAAAATTATTTTTCGCTACGGATCCTCTAAAATCTTAGTTATAACCATGTCCCACTAAAGTTTTCCCCTATATAAAGAATATGAAGTCGATATTCGATATCATGCATAGATTTTGAGATACATGAAAGTTGCGATTATGGTATTTTCAAAGCACATTTTGGGGTGTTTCAATGTCCCACCCAGGAATTCATCTCCGAATGTCAAAGAAATATACATAAGAGAAGTAATCATGAAGATTTCATCCCGACATATATACAACAAATGCATTTAAATAACATTTCAAAAATCTCAACATGAATATCAAGAATAACCATGAACTTCTTACCATAAAGATGAATGCATGCAAAATAACATGAGGTCTAAAACTTAAGACTTGAAATCATATAGGGGACTTAAATTAGTACCTTTGGATTGATTAGAGTGGAAGACATATAGGTATAGCTTTCATGTCTGCCTCGGCTTCCCATGTGGCACTTTCAACTTATTGATTCCTCCAAAGGACCTTGGCAGAAGCTACATATTTGTTTCTCAACCTCTTCACTTATCTTACAAAAATCTCCACGGGGACCTCCTCATAGGTCAAATTATATTTTACAACACCACAACCTCTAAGGGCACTATAGCACTTGGGTCACCTACACACTTTCTCAACATAGACATACGGAAGACAAGATTAAGCATATTCATCTCCATAGGCAACTCCAACTCATATGCATCCTTACCTACTCTTCTCAAAACCTTATAAGAACCCACAAACCATAGGCTTAATTTCCCTTTCTTGCCAAACCGGACCACACCCTTCATGGGTGAGAATTTGAAGTAAACCCAATCACCAACCTTAACCTTAAACTCAAGATCTCTCTGCCTCACAATGGAATAGGACTTTTGTCTAATTTGGGATATTTTCAATCTATCCCTTATTAACTTCACCTTCTCCAAGGCCTCCATTACAAAATCCAAACCTAGCAAAGCCATCTCCCCCACTTCAAACAACCCAACCGAGGATCTACAATGCCTACCATATAAAGCTTTAAAGGGAGTCATACAAATACTTGAGTGATAGCTATTGTTGTAAGCAAACTCAATAAGTGGAAGATGTTCATCCCAACTACCCTTAAAATTTAAAACACAAGATATAAGCATATCCTCAAGAGTTTGGATGGTCCTCTCGGCTTGACCATCAGTTTAAGGATGAAAAGCTATGTTAAGCTTAACCTTGGGACCAAGACCTCATTGGAAAGACCTCCAAAAGTGAGAAGTAAATTGAGCACCATGATCGGGAAAGATAGAAAAGAGCACCCTATGCAATCTAACCAACTCATGTATATAAAACTTGGCATAATCTAATGCATCATAAGTGTTTTTGATCGGTAGATAGTGAGCTGACTTTGTCATTCTATCCACAACAACCCAAATAAAGTCAAAGTGTTTCCTAATCTTAGGCAACCCAACCACAAAGTTCATCTTGACCTCTTCCCACTTCCAAGTAGTAATCTCTATGTCTTGGGCTAGGACACCCGGCCTTTGATGTTTGACTTTCACTTATTGGCAATTATGTCACCTGGATTTGAACTTGGCTATATCCCTCTTCATACCATCCCACCAGTACACCTCCATAAAGTCTCTATATATTTTTATGGTACCAGGATGAAT
>JAOTQJ010195853.1:26718-59906 GCA_025642045.1 Solanum sejunctum
AGGATGAATTATGGCCCTCCTTTAAGATTAACTCTCTTAAGTTATCAACATTAGGTACACACAACCTATCTTGGTACCTAAGGGCACCCTCTCCCTCTTAGGAGAAAACGTCCACTGTACTATCTTTCACCAAGGCCTTCAACTCTAACAATGCAGGGTCTAGATCTTGTTTTTGACTTTACCTTCTGTATCAAAGAAGATTTAGAACCATCAATAACCACTACACCACCATTTTCAATCTCATAAAACCTAACCCCCAATCTAGCCAACCGGTGAACTTCTCTAGCTACCTCTTTGACACCATCATCAACATCAGCTAGACTATTCATGGACACTCTTCTTACAGCATCGGCCATAACAATAGCTTTGTCGAGGTAATAATGCATACTCATATCATAGTCTTTAAGGTACTCTAACCACCTTCTTTGTCTCAAGTTAAGATCCTTTTAGGTGAATAGATATTTGAAATTCTTGTGGTTCGTAAATACATCAACATGAACTCCATACAAGTAGTGATGCCAAATTTACAAAGAAAACACCATGGCCACAAATTCAAGATCATAGGTGGGATAATTCTTTTCATGCACCTTAAGTTCTCTAGAGGTATATGCTATCACCTTTCCATTTTGTATCAAAACACACCCCAAACAAATTCTTGAGGCATCATAATATACCAAAAATCCTTCCAACCATTTCGGTAGAGCCAAGATAGGAGCGAAGAAAAGCTTATCTTTAAAAGTTTGGAAACTCTTTTCACATTAATCAGTCCACACGAATTTTGCCTTCATTTGGGTCAACTTAGTCATAGGAGAAGCAATAGAAGAAACACCATTCACAAACCACCGATAGTAACCCGCCAAACCCAAGAAACTCCTATTATTCGATGAAGTCAAAGGTTTAGGCCAACATCTAATAACCTCCATCTTCTTATGATCCATCTTAATGCCATCAGCCAGCACCACATGCCCTAGAAAAGCAAACTCTTTCAACCAAAATTAACATTTTCCATATTTTGCATACAACCTCTCCTCCATCAAGATTTGCAACACCACCCTCAAGTGATTCACATGGTTTTCGTCACTATGGTAATAAATCAAGATATCATCAATAAAGACCACCCCAAACAAGTCAAGGTAGTCTTTAAAGATTCTATTCATGAGATCCATAAATTTAGCCGGTGTATTTTTCAACCCAAAGGACATAACCACAAACTCAAAGTTCCCATACCTAGTCCAAAAAGTCATCTTGGGAATATACCACTCCCTCACCTTCACTTGGTAGTATCCGAACCAAAGATCAATCTTCGAAAAGTGACTTGCCCCTTGTAGTTGATCAAAAAGGTCATCAATCCTTACTAGAGGGTACTTTTTTTATGGTAACCTTATTAAGTTGTTGGTAATCAATGGACATTCTAAGAGAACCATCCTTTTTCTTCACAAAAAATACTAGTGCATCCAATGGTGACTCACTAGGCCTTATGAAACCCTTTTCTAACAAATCTCTCAACTGATCCTTCAATTCCTTCGATTCTGCCAGGGTCATATGGTAAGGGGGAATGAAAATGGATTGAGTATTGGAAAGGAGGTCTATACCAAAGTCTATTTCCCTTTCGGAAAGAATACCGAGAAGCTCATCGAGAAATACATCAAGAAATTTATTAACCACCAGAATCGACTCAATAGGAAGGACTTTAGACTCAACATCCCTAACCCTCAAAAAATGGTAAATACAACCCTTAAAAATCATCTTTTGCGCTTTAAGATAAAAAATTAATCTACCCTTGACCACCACATCATGACTTTTCCACTCAAGGACAGGCTCGTTAAGGAATTCAAATTTAACATCACAGGTTCTACGATCAATAGAAGCATAATATGCATGCAACCTTTCCATCCTAAGAATTACATTAAAATCCACCATATCTAATTCAACCAAACCTCAAGGCAAAACTTTATGCAATATGAACACGAGACAATTTCTATAAGCTCTTTTAGCAAAAGTGGACTTACCAATGAGGGTAGACACTTCATCTGATTCACACAACAATTTGAGACTCACATGAAGCTTTTTGGCAACAAAGAAGTATTGAAAGAATAAGTAGTATCCTGATCTATCAATGCATAAACATCAAAATCAAAAATCTTTGACATACTGGTGACGACATCGAACACCTCATCCACTCCTTGTCTTCCTTGAAGAGCATAGAATCTATTTTGCCTTAGATCACCCCCTTGTTGGCCTCCCTTTTCCCTTGGACCCGTATTAGAAAGTTAGCCTTGTGGACGACCATCTCTACTTTTGTTTTGACCATGAGAACAATCAATAACCTTATGACCCACTTCACTACATTCATACTAAGCATTAGAGTTTCTCAAACATGGGCCATTATGATTTCTACTATATCTTTGGCACTTAGAATTAGACACTCCACCACTACCACCTTTGAGTCTTGGATTATCATCAGCAAATCTCTTATTAGGATCATTCAAAGACCCTTGTCTTTGAATCTTATGGGCATGAGGAAACCGACCACTGTTGGAACCTTGGAAACTACCTTCAAAATGAGCCCTCTTGGACTCACCACTTATTCTTTTTCTAAGCTTCTGCCCATCTAGTTACTCTGCATAAGTCATAAGCTGAGATAAGTTCATATAACCTACTAGCATGATTGTACGACAATCCTCATTAACTAAGTCGAACACTCCTGACACAAATTTGTTCATCCTTTATTTAGGTTGGGAATAAATTATGGAGCATACTTAGATAGCTTTTTTAACTTAAGGGCACACTCTTTCACACTCATGGAACCTTGCTTAAGGTTTATGAATTCCATCATCTTAGTCTCTCTTAGCTCGATACGAAAGAACCGATTGAGGAATACAGTTATGAACTCTTCCCAAGGAATAACATTATCATTCCCCTTCTCCAACCTCTATTTTTTAAACTAAATTTGAGCCACCCCTTTGAGTTGATAGGCAACTAACTCCGTCTTTTCCTCCGAATTGACCCCTATGATGGACAATACCTTGTACACTTCATATATAAATTCTTGGGTATCCTCATCTATCTTGGATCTATTGAATATCGGTGGGTTGATTTTTGTGAAATCCCTCACCCTAGAAGTCAGAGTGGGAGCTTGAGGGGCTTGGGCCCCTTGGTTAATTTTGTTGTTCATAGCATGAGGCAACATTGTAATAGCATCTCGAAACTCATCTTGAGCTACCCCTCCTCCTTGAGGAGCTTGAGGAGTGGGAGGGGTCAATAATTCCTAGGGTATACGAGCTTTCCATAGTCTCCCTCTTGGAATTAGCATGATATTGAAGAGTAAAAAGCATTTGTTAGGGGAAAATCCCTAAACATACATCTAATTCACGATATAGAATACAAAGAAGTGAAACATTTCCTAAAATGCCTCATAGTCTTCCATTCATAGTTGTGGTACACTTCACAACCATGAATAAAAGTCTAATTGATGCAGTATGTTCGATTTCGAGGAGCATCAATAACCTAGTGCTCTAAGACCAAGTTTGTTATGACCCAAGCCTAGGGCCTAGATGTGACACGACGAATGGGGAACCCGAAGGGTCCCCAAATAAGCCTTTTAGAAGAACATTTGCATAATATTGGTCGCAGAAGCAAAATGAAAATCACATGATATAATAAAAGAGAAGCAGGACTAAGGAAAAGTCTTTGATAATCATAAAAGCATAAAAGAGTCAAGCTCATAGCATAAGTATATCAAAATACCCAACATTACCTCTAACATGGAATGAAGCAGGGGGCAAGACACTTTCCTATATCACCCTCATGGTAATAAGAATTCAACATAAAGAAGTCCCAAAATAGCAAGAGTAACATAAATCGTATCCTCGGACATGAGGACTCGCCAAAGCTTATCTCTGACATACTGAACTAGCCATGTGAAGGATGATCAAAAGGTACTTCGGTCCCTATATGGTAATATCATATAAGTATAAAGTATGTGTTAGTACGTTTGAATGTACTAAGTATGCAGGATGCAATGCAACAAGACATAAGCCAATATAGTCAAAATGCATAATCATAGGCAATGTATATATAAAATCTCAACATGGCATGCATGATCAATGCTTCTGGTAAAACATGCTTATAAAACATTAGCTTGCATAGTATATATTATATGTGTGGGAAGATACCTTAACCGACATAGATCAAGCGAGTTACTATAAGGAATCTAAGGCATGTCACCCCCTCAATAAGGTGATCGAAGAATGTCACTTCGTCAACATGGTGTGGTCTATTTGCCATAGTAGCCATAAAATGAATAATTGGAGGCATGTCATCCCCTCATCAAGGTGATCGAGTCATGTCACCCCCTCAATAAGTTGTGGTGTAACTAGATAGATCTACTAGAAAGCCATAAAAGAGATTTTGTATAACCTGTGGTGGTATATAGTTTAGATACTAAGAGATCTTGTATAACCTTGAGTCGAGCCCCCATCTTAAGCCTCAATCAGTGCTAAGTCTAATCCCACAAAATACTTGAAATAATCATACTTTAGGCACAACATGAAGACCTTGTTAGAGACATGATAACATGACTCGAGTAGCCTATAAACAGGCTTGACCTCTAATAGTGAGCAGAACTTAAGCATGAAAAAAAATAACAATCATACATAATCCCTTGCTTTAACATAAAGTGCTCACAGAAGGAAAAAAATCTTGAAATAGAGCTTAACTTGATACTTGTAACAACATAGATGATTTTCATGAGTTCAGTACATACTTGAAAGACCTTCATCATCATGAAGTTGAATTTTAAATCATGAAATAAATCATTAATAACTTGAGAATTCGTGACTTGATATTTTATCAAACACATGGTCGATTCATGATACTTGTTCAAAATCATGCATTTCAAGCGTGAAATAAAAGGAGTAAACTTAATGCAAATCAACCACCAATATGTAATAACACCCTTATGTACAGTACCTTGAAATCCATCACAAAAGCTCATGATAAGGCATAGCCTCATAGCTCAAAACATGCATAGTTCCAATAGATAAAATCAAATCATGGTATAAGCTTAAAATAGATAGTCATGCATAATTAATCAATATTTCATAAAAATCCAACACGATTCATGCTCATAACTCATAATAAGAGATACCTATAGGCAACACAACTTGAAAATATTTAATTTTCATGAAAACGCAAGGTTGGGCTCCACGGGTGAAAGGGAACCAATGGATGAAATTCATATACCTAAAACTTGGGTTTTCTTGATATGAGCTTGAAGGAAACTTAGAGGATGAAGTGAATCCTTGAGTTCCAAAGTTAAGCTTGAAATCCTCGAATTTGGAATGAGATATTTGGTTAATTCTTGGAGAGGTTTTTGTGAGTATTTTGAGTGATATTGAGTGGAAAAATGATTAATTATGGGAGATTTCATGTTTTAGTGGGCATCAGGCTATGGCCCCAATTCCCTTAGGCACATATGAAAAACTAAGGATATTTTTGTACTGCTCCTCGTCTGGTTCGTGATGCAGACAAAACGCGAGGAAGATCTTACATTACTCTATACCCTGGCGCGTCAAGACCAGGGCGCGTCAAGACCAGGGCGCGAATGCTCTCTAGAAATTCAAAAATTAGTGAAAATTATTTTTTAGTGTTAGTCCTCTAAAATTTGAGTTATACCCTTATCCCACTCAACTTTGCCTCGTGATCGAGAATATGAAGATAAATTTTTGATATCATACACGAAATTTGAGATATATGGAAGTTATGATTATGGGCATTTCCAAAGCATATTTTTGGGCATTTCACTTACCACCTTCATTGCCCTAGATTAAGATCCCTTTGAATGAACATATATTGAAGTTTGTTATGTTCGATGAAGATATCTACATGAATCCTGTATAAGTAGTGACACCAAATCATTAATGCAAACACCATGACCATAATCTCAAGATCATGTGTTGGGTAGTTCTTTGAATACACCTTCAATTCACTTGAGGCATAGGCAATTACCTTAGCATGTTGCATTGACACACTATAACACCCCTCACGATCATGGGCTTGAAAGACTGGATGTTAGGAATTTCGCTGATGGTTTCATCCTATGAACCACTCTATGACCTGTAGAAGGAACCATAGCTCATAGGTGGGTTCATGGAAAGTGTCCAGTGAAACTAAAAAATTTAAGGAATTTTAGAAATTGACTTACATGTTATTAGGACGGACCATATAAGAAACCACAGCCCATTAAAAGGTTTCTTAGAAAGAGGCCCTAAAGGACCTAAAATTTTCTAAGTCTAGAACGCTTCCATGGAAGGAATTACAGCCGATAAATGGAACTATGGGTTGTCCTATATATAAATGGAGTTAAAAGATGTAAATTCTAGAAACCCAATTTTGTGAGTTGAAGTTCTATGAGATTGAGTGTAGTCCTAGGTTTATCAATGACCCGTAGAAAGGGTTTCGTCGATGGTTCTAACAGTTTTTAATGAATGGTACTTTTGACATTTCCAATTTATATAAGTCTCAAACTATATCAACTTGACTATCCTAATTGACTTAACTGACCTAGTCTCTATAAGTTCTATTCCTAAACTATTCAAAGCCTTTAATCCTTAAAATTTCTCTCAATAGTTCTTAATATTTCTCTCTCTAAGTCAATGATTCCATTAGAGTTAGGGCTTGAAGGTTTGGTCAAATTTTTCTAGATTTTCTTCTTCAATTCTAAGGATTCTACATGAAGTATGTAGGACTTCATTCGTGGATTAGTTTCATTGTTGAAGCCATATTCAAAACTCCTTTTTTATCGAAATTTCTTGATGATTTCTCATGTATTTTTAAGCTATGATTCCTAATGCATGGATTATGGTTCCTATATGATGATTATATTTATGCTTGATGAATTATGATAAATTATATGATATATATGATTTTTCAAGTAAAAGTATGTGATTTCACTATATGCGTGATTAGAGTTTAATGATTTGATGTGGGTTCTTTTGCCAATAATCTAAATTGATTTAGTTGCATGTTTTCTCCTATAAATCTTATCCAATTGCATGATTTTAACTCAATTTCTTATAGAAAACCACACTTAGACCTAGTGTCTTATGCTACAGTTATGGATTTTCATGTTGATGATCCCAAGTATGTAAAAAGCATATTTTATGATAATAATGATGTTATGGAAACAACAATGATGATACTATGATAAAGAGGGGGATAAAAACCTATATGTTTATGATTATGATGTTAAGGTGGGAATATCTACCCACATTATAATGAAAAGAAAAGGGATGAACTATTTTTTTCACATGATATTTTCATGAAATTTATGGTAATTATTTTAAGTATGAAAGTATGATTTTAATGAAGTACAAACTATGTTGAAAGCTATGTATATGTATGGTTTATGTATTCTGTGAGATAGGAGTTAGAACCGAATGAGATTGGGGGGTGGGTGCTCGACTTAAGAGGTCCTTAATATAAAGCATACCTCTTCCATAACTATGTTCCACCGTAGGTGGCACGACCCAAAAGAGGTGTTAGATGTGACACGACGAATGGGTAGCACAAACGGTCCCAAAATAAGCCTCTTAAGTTATCATTATACATCATTGGTAGAGAAAGCATTTAAATGACATAAAAGAGTAGAAATAGGGGCAATGGGACTAATAGGAAAGCTTGCACAACAACATAATCTAGGGAGAAAAAATCAAGACTTTTATCATATATACATATCATGTCCAACAATACCTCTACTATATAGATAAGAGTGGGGCCCAGAAAAAGCAACCAGGATCACTCTCATAATCTAAATAGAAAGCAAAGAAGAGTGTTCAATACATAATAAAATAAATATATACTAAGGTCCCCGAAGTGGAGGACTTGTCAACTAGCTTGAGTAGTACCGAACTAGCCACATGGAGGAGAAGGATAATCAACTTGGGTTTCGACCCTAAATGGTGATATAATGTAGGCAAGAGTATGAGTTAGAACATTTGAATGTACTAAGTATGTAGGATGCAATGCAACAATAGATAGGCGTCATAACCAAAATGTATAATATCAAGGAATAGGCACAATATAACAATATGGCATGTATGATCAATGCTTAAGTAAAAACATGTTTAAGCAACTCTTACTCATATAGGATATCATATATGAAGAAGAGACCAAGCTAGTTATTCAAGGTATAAAACCCTTGGTCGTTGTGTGTTATAAGCCCCTCACATGGTTGATGGTAATCACACCTTACCAACATAGTGACAAAGTATAAACCCCTCACATGGTTGATGAATATAAACGCCCAACATAGTTACCCGGGCTCTAGTCCCCTCGATTTGGGTATGGTCTAATGAAACACTTTATATAGGTATATCATATGCATAATCTCATTTCATCATCATATCAGTATTCATATCATATCTTATACTTTGGACCTTTAACTCCTCAAGAAACCATATCTAGACATTTTATCAAACACTTAGTGGTTGTGTAATGCTAATATAAAACCACGCAACTTAGAGATGAAATCATGGAAGAAACTCCATTGTAAAACCATCAATCAACACCTTTCAATAACCTCAAGCAATATATGTCAAATTCCCTCATCAAATCTTATAATAGATCCAAGATTTACAGCTCAAAACATAGCAAAACAATCATAACTTTACATAGCTTTAACATAGCTCATTGACATGTTCATAATAGTAAACCCATTTGTAAAATTAACTTTAAGTCATGTAAATTGATTAAAAAGTAGATTAGGGCATCATGGGTAGAAGAACCTAACGGTTAAAACCTACATACCTTGATTTTGGAGAGTTTCTTGAAAAAGATTTGAAATGGAGGCTTGAAGCTTGAATGAAATCCTTAGATCCGGATGGGTTTTGGGACATTTGAATCTTGAGGCATACTTGGGGCTTGACTTGGTTTCCTTTAATTCCACAAGACTTCTTGAAAGTATTGAGAATTGATGGAGAATTTGATGAAGATTAGAGAGGATTCTGAGAGGTTTTTGGTTGATTTTTAGCACTCAAAACGGCTAGACAATGAGGGATTTTCGTGTATATAGGTATATGAATATTACCCAATTGCCTTGGAGTAAAAAAGAGCAAACTTTAGAACTTTCTGAGCTGGTTTAAATCAGGTCCGCGTCGCGGACCCATGCAGATAGCTACTATTTTTGCAAAGTTTCACAAAAGTTATTTTTGTTGGCACGGACAAAGTATACCGTGTAGGTACTCATTTTCCCACGCAATGTTTTCCTATGAACAAGAATATGCAGTCAAATTTGTAAAATTCTGCATAGAATATGAGAAATTAAAAAAATACATCATAGGATCTTTTCGAGCTACGTGGAGGGGTGTTTAAATAACCCCAATTTAAGATATAAGAGCATTACGATTATGGGGGTATTCCTAAGCAAGTGTGGGGTGTTACAATATCTATCCCTTGGGAATATTCGTCCCCGAATGTCGAAAAAATGAACATAAGAAGAGTAATCATGAACAAATTAGCCCTAATAAGAATGCAATAATACATTTAAAACACCATTCCCAAAAACTCAACAAAAGTGTCAAAAATTGTCATAAGCTTTTTAACATGAACATGGATGTATGCACATGACATAGGGGATGAAACATAAGACTTGAAATCACAAGAAGGGGTTCAATAGGTTATCATAAGCTTGAATAGAATGAAAGAGGTATGAATATCACTTTACCACGCCCGCACCGAATCCCAGAGAAATACTTTTGATTTGATGATTCTTCCAAAGGGCCTTGACGAACACTACCCCCTTACCAATCAAGTTATTCGATCCTTCCATCCAATACCTCTACTATGACCTCTTCCTAAGGCAACTTATCCTCCATAACACCTACCATCTTACGATTTCTATAACACTAGAGTCACCACCATGTCCCTTTAACCTAAAAGCATGAAAAATCGGACAAACCATAACAACACTATAGGCAATTCCCAAACTTATGCAACCTAACCAACCTCCCTTTACACTCTATATGGACTCACAATCCTAAACTCAATTATCAACCTTAAATACACCTAACACACTTGGTACCATAACCACCATCTCCCCCTTGGGAGACAACCCCCACTTTATCATCTTCTCACCCAAAACTTCCAACTCTAATGAGGCGGAATCAAGGCCTTGACTAATCTAGACCTCTCAACCCATAAAGATTTGGAACCATCAAGAATGATACACCACCATGCTTAACTTCCCTCAACTTAACCTCCAATCTAACCTACCTATAGACCCCACTAGTCTCCTCTTTGCCACCCTCAACAAATATGTTAGGCTACCTAGAGCACCGACCGCAACATTGGCCTTACTAGGGAAAAATAATTCACACTTATTCATAATTTTTTAAAGAATTCTAACCACCTTCTTGCTATCCATAATACACACTTATCATATTTAGCAAACAAGTGTCATCCTCCTAGACTAGAAACACTACCCCCAAATGATTCACAAGCTCTAAACAAATCAATACCTCATCACCAGAGACTATCAAGGTAGGGTTTTTAAGACCCTATTCAGGAAACGCAGAAACACCACCTATGCATAAGCCAACCAAACAATTCCATCAATATATAAAATGGTTAATCATAGTCCAAAAAACACTTAGGGGTATCACCTACCCCCACCTCATTTAGGAACAAAACCCAAACTTCAAATAAACCTTAGAGGAGTGAATAACTCATTGTAGTTGACCAAGTAGATTGACCATCCTTACCCATCATATTACAACCTTATGGGTCCTACATTCATCGAAAACATGCTTTATAAATAGCCAAACCACCTCAAGACCTCCAACACATCAAGCTAAGTTCAACAAAGACCACAAGACAAGGATTTATGCAACAAGAACATAGGGCAACCCTAATAGATCCTCCCTCTCAATCCATCGGTGTTAAGTCGTCATCCCACAAGAATGCTTATAATATATGTACATATATATACATACTTTCAAAGAGGCAATAGTCATTTTTTTCAAATTATTTCAATGCACCATTGGGCTTAAAAGCCAAACACCATTCATAGTAATTCATACTTAGGCTCAAATGCCAAAATCATAATTTTATAGTCATAATACTCATACACAAAATGATGCAATCAACCAAAATGCTCAAAGAGCCCAAAACCAAAGACATATGTATGATTCACAATATTTTCATAACCAATATTTTGTCAAAATCATACTATAAAACATAACTGCGCTTAACCCATAACATAATTTCAAAATAATCCATGTACAAGAATGCATATACTATGATCAATGAGGGCGTGACATGGGTAATTAAGAATAAATCCAAAATAAATATTTGTAATATGAAATTGAAGTGAAAACATGATTAACTCCATATTTAAATCCATCGTGTAATCTCTCATACATAAATAATTCAAACAGGGAACATGCATACTTATTATTTCATAAACCCCAAGTAAATCCTCATATAATGGTTTGAATCACATGAAAATCATCAAATAAGCACCACCCATGCATCAATAGAATTTTAGAAATCATTATATTCAAAACCCCAAATTAAAGTAACCAAAATCCATGTAGGTTTTCTTGAAAATAGTTTTGGGTCTCCTTGATTGAAAGGTACCAAGGATCAACCCTCATACACATGAATCCTACTAGCACCAGGGAATAACACGATAAATATTAATTCCTTGACCTATCAAACCACCCCACTCAACATGTTGGTCACAACATTTGCCTTTCTTAGGGTCAACTAAGTCATAAGAGAATCATTAGAAGAGAACTTACTCACAAACTCCAGTAATCGCCCGCTAAGCCCAAGAAGCTCCTAATATCCGATGGGTTCAAAGGTCTAGTCCAATCTCTAATCACCTTCATCTTACTAGGGTCCACCTTAATACTATCACCTGATACCACAAGACCTAGAAAGGAAACCTCTTACAACCAAAATCCCCATTTCTCCTATTTAGCATCCAACCTTCTTCTTTAAACTTTGTAGTACTACCCTTAAGAGACTCATATACACTACCTCATCAGGGATCACAAACCATCATATCATCATAAAAACCACCATAAGCCTATTATAGTATGGACTAAAGATCTTACCTATGAGACTTATAGGCATAACTGGTGCACTAGTCAAACCAAAAGACACTACCCCAAATTCAAAATATCAAAAAGGACATTCAAAGCCTCATCTACTACTACCAACAACTCTATAGATAAAACAACTTAGGTTCAACACCTCTAATTCCCACAAAATGATAAACGCAACCCTTTAGAGACCAATTATACCTTAAGACATGAAATGGACCTACCTCCATAGCTATCATTTGACAAACTCCCACTTAAGGATGGGCTCATTAGGGATTCGGGATCTAACTCTATGGGTTCCTCCACTCATGAAGACATAATATGTATGCAACCATTCAATACCTATAATATATCCAAATCCACCATACTAATTTGAACAAGTCACAAAGCAAGACCTAATGCAATACAAACCCGGATCAACAATAGTGAACCTCCTTGCCACCATATACCCAACCAAGAGATAAATATCAAAGGTTCACATCACAACTCGAAAAACACAAGAAGCCCACTAATAACCAAAAGTAATAATGAAAGAAATAGTGAAACTTGGATCCATCAACATCAAAACCTTCAACTTGCCTTCCTTTACCTTCTCTACTACTACCAACAACTCTATAGATAAAACAACTTAGGTTCAACACCTCTAATTCCCACAAAATGATAAACGCAACCCTTTAGAGACCAATTATACCTTAAGACATGAAATGGACCTACCTCCATAGCTATCATTTGACAAACTCCCACTTAAGGATGGGCTCATTAGGGATTCGGGATCTAACTCTATGGGTTCCTCCACTCATGAAGACATAATATGTATGCAACCATTCAATACCTATAATATATCCAAATCCACCATACTAATTTGAACAAGTCACAAAGCAAGACCTAATGCAATACAAACCCGGATCAACAATAGTGAACCTCCTTGCCACCATATACCCAACCAAGAGATAAATATCAAAGGTTCACATCACAACTCGAAAAACACAAGAAGCCCACTAATAACCAAAAGTAATAATGAAAGAAATAGTGAAACTTGGATCCATCAACATCAAAACCTTCAACTTGCCTTCCTTTACCTTCTTTTTTGAAGATCCATGATCTACTAAAAGAGTAAAGAACATTCGTTAGAGGAAAAAGCCCTATCTCACTTCTAAAGCATGACATAGACCATGAAGAAGTAAAATATTTTCTAAAACATCTCATAGCCTCCTACTCATAGTTGTGGTACACAACATAACTATGAATAAGACTCTAATCGATGCAATATGTTAGACTCCGAGGATCTAACAACCTAGTACTCTGATACCAAGTTTGTTATGACCCAAATAGGGCCTAGACATGACACGACGATTGGGGAGCCCGAAGCACAACACCATAATCAAGGGAGAAAGAGTCAAGGCTCATATCATAGATATATAGCATGTCCAACAACTCCTCTACTACATAAATAAGAGTGGGGGCCCAGATAAAGCAATCGGGCTCACCCTAATAGTTTAAATAAAAAGTAAAGAAGAGTGTTCAATACATAATAAGAGAAACATATACTAAGGTCTCCGAAGTAGAGGACTCACCAACTAGCTTGATTAGTTTTAAACTAGCCACGTAGAGGAAAAGAATGATCAACTTTGGCTTCGACCTCTATATGGTAATATCATGTAGGCAAGAGTATGCGTTAGTATATTTGAATGTACTAAGTATTTAGGATGCAATGCAACCATAGATAGGCATCATAACCAAAATGTATAATATTAAGCAATGGGCATAATATAACAATATAGCATGTATGATCAATCCTTAAGTAAAACATGCTTAAGTAACTCATACTTATATATAAAGAAGAGACCAAGCTAGTTATTCAAGGTAAACCCCTTGGTGGTTTTGTAGTATAAATCTCTCATATGGTTAATGGTATTCATACCTTAGCAACATGGTAATGAAGTGTAAACCCCTTGCATGATTGATGAGTATAAACCTCCAATATGGTTACCCGGCCTCTTGTCCCCCAGGATCAGGTATGGTCTAATGCAATACTTTATTTATAGTATATCATATACATAAGCTCATTTCATCATCATATAGTAATTCACATCATATCTCATTCTTTGGACCTTTAACTCCTCAAGAAACCACATCCAGACATTTTATCAAACACTTGGCTGGTGTGTAATGGTAGTATAAAATTATAAAATTTAGAGATAAAATCATGCAAGAAAATCCATTCTAAAACCATCAATCAACATGTTGCAACACCCTTAAGCAACATACATCAAAACTTCTTATCAAATCTTACAATAGATCTAAGATTTACAGCTCAAAACGTAGCAAAACAATCACAACTTTACATAGCTTTAGCATAGTCCATAGACATGTTCATAATTGTAAACCCATTTGTAAAATCAACTTTAAGTCATATAAATTGAGTAAAAAGGAGATTAGGGCATCATAGTTAGAAGAACCCAATGGCTAAAACTCACATACCTTGACCTTGTGAGTAAAAAGGATATTTGTTACCTTTCGCTTGAGTAGAGTGAAAGAGGTATAGATATCGGTTCTTCATGTTTGTTTTGGCTTCCCAAGTGGCACTTTCAACTTGTTGATTCCTCCAAATGACTTTGATGGATGTCACACCTTTGTTTATTAAGCTTTTCACTTGCAATCAAATATTTCCACTGGACCTCCCCATAGGTCAAGTTATCCTCAACAACACCCACAATATCTAAGGGTACTATAGTACTTGGGTCACCAACACACTTTCTCAATATAGACACATGGAAGATCAGATGAACCATACTCATATATGTAGGCAACTCCAATTCATAGGCATCCTTGAAAATTCTCCTCAAACATCTATAGGGTCCCATAAACTGTAGGCTCAATTTCACTTTCTTGCGAAACCAGACCACACCCTTCATGGGTGAGACCTTCAAATATATCCAATCATCAATATTAAACTCAAGATCTCTCCTTGTAACAACGGAGTAGGACTTTTGCCTACTTTGAGCCGTCTTCAATCTCTCCCTTATCAACCTTACCTTCTCTAAATCTTCCATAACAAAATCTAAGCGTAACAAAGTCATTTTCCCCACATCAAACCACCAGATTAGTGATCTACAACGCCTTCCATATAAAGCTTTAAATGGAGTCATGCAAATGCTAGAGTGGTAGTAATTGTGGTTAGCAAACTCAATGAGTGGAAGATGTTCATCCCAACTACCTTTGAACTCCAAAATAGAAGCTCTAAGCATGTACTCAAGAGTTTAAATTGTTCTTTTGGTTTAACCATCCATTTGAGGATCAAAAGCCATGCAAAGCCTGACTTTGTACCAAGACCCCTTTGGAAGGATATCCAAAAATGAAAAGTGAATTGAGCACCATGATTCGAAATAATAGACAACAGTACTCCATGCAACTTAACTAACACATGAATATATAACATGGCATAATTCTCAGCACCATAATTTGTTTTGACCAACAAAAAGTGAGTTGACTATATAACCCAAATAGAATCAATATGCTTTCTAGTCTTTGGTAAATCGATCACAAAATCCATATTTATCTCTTTCTATTTACAAGTAGGAATTTCTATGTCTTGGGATAGGCAACCTAGCCTTTGATGTTTGGCTTTCACTTGTCGGTAATTGTGACAACTCGCTACAAACTTGTCAATATCTCTTTTCATAGCACCCCACCAATATACCTCTCTCAAGTATCTATATAATTTTGTGGAATCAGGGTGAATAGAGTAGGATGAATTATTTGCCTCCTTCAAAATCAAATCCCTCAATCCATCAACATTAGGCATACATAGCCTACCTTGGTACCTAAGTACACTATCTCCCCCTTGAGAGAAAACCTCTACTTTACCATCTTTCGCCAAAGCTTTTAATTCTAGTAAGGTAGGGTCAAGCTTTTGTTTGAACTTGAGCTCTTCAATCAAAAAAGATTTGGAGCCATCAAATTATCACGACTCAAGCCTAGGGCCTAGACCTGATACAGTGCAAGGGGAACCCTAAGGGGATCCAAGTAAGCCTCTTAGTAGATCTTTACACATCCTTAGTCTCGGAAGCAATAAAATAACAACAAATAGTAGAAATAAAAATAGGGACATCATTTATTTCATAACAACAAGAGTCAAAAGGGAGTCAAGGCTCATAATATTACACATGACATGTCCAAGAACACCTCTACTACATAGATAAGAGCAGGGTCAAGATAAGCTACCGGGTTCACTCTCATAGTTGACATAGTCATAAAAAAAGATAGTCTTGAAACAAGGTATGATATTATAAACATCATCCTCGAAATAGAGGACTCACCAAAGAGCTTGAGAGAGATTGTATTAGCCATGTAGAGGACGACAATCAAGTGGGGCTTCGGTTCCTACATGGTAACATTATGTATGCATAAAGTATGTGTTAGTACATTTGAATATACTAAGTATGTAGGACGCAATACTAGCAAGGGATAGGCAATAAAATCGAAATACATAATTATAAGCAAGGATAGGTATAACATCAATATGGCATGCATGATTAATACTTTAGGTAAAACATGTTTGTAAGTCATGATCAAGGAATGTAAGCTGAATATGGAATACATACTCGAATACATACTCAACCCCTTTTTACAAACTTCCATAAAATGGGCTTAATGGCTCCCACTTGCCTTACGGTATAAACTTTTTGAAGAGTGTTACCAATACCCCTATCGTACGACATAGTCTTTTTGATAAGTATTATAAGACATCTTCTACTTTATGGTATAATCTTTTAGGTAGGAGCCATGATTCACTTTATCTTACGGTATGGCCTTTCCAATAGAATGTGAACACCTTATGATATGATCTTTTTAGTAGAAACCATTGATCATTCTACCTTATGACATGGCCATTTTGGTAAGGTGTTCATACCTTATGATATGATCTTTTCGGTGGAAACCATTAGTCATTCTACCTTAAGGCATGACCTTTTCGGTAGGTATCATAGAACTAGCTCATCAAACCATTACATTTCATGCAACAAGGGATGGTCTTCTCCATTTTCTCAAGAAGAACTAGCTTATCAAACCATTACACTTCATGCATCAAGGGATGGCCTTCTCCATTTTCTCATGAACAAAACAAACATGGGAACCCAACAATCTACTTGTAACACCATACGTACTTTTTCATGAAAATAACTCATATAAATATTCTCATCATCATCATAAAGCCATTTAACTCATATGCCATGCTTTAGACATTCAACAACTCAAGAATCCATAACCGGACATTTTATCAAACATTTGGCGGGTGTGTGATTCTAGTGTAAAACCATGCAATTCAAAAGTGTTATCAAACTAGAAAATTCAATGTAAAACTATAAATATATACTTGGCAATACCCCCAAGCAATATACGTCAAATTCCTTCATCAATTCTCACAATAGACCTTAGATTCATAACTCAAAACATGCTAAAACAACCATAATTTCATGAAATCCCAACATAGTGTACAGTGAAATTAATAATAAATAAGACCCATGAGTAAATCAACTTTGAACCATGCAGTTTTAGGTTAAAGAGAGATTGGATATCATGGGTGGAGGGAACCCATGAAAGAAACCTATATACCTTAGCTTTGAAGATGAAGTTGATGAAGATTGGAGATGCATACTTAAAGCTTGAATGAGAACCTTAAGATTTGGATGAGTTTTGAGACTTGAATTTGGGAGTAAAATATTTGTCCAAGTGTTTGAATGAGTATTAGAAAAATCTTGAATGATATGAGGGTGAAATATAGCTAAGTATAGGTATTTTCACGTTTGGAAACACTTAGGCCCAAGACCCAAAAGCCTTGGACCAAGATAAAATTTCACAAGTAAAATACATAGATCTATGTCTGGTCCCCGATGCAGACCTAAAGTGGAAGAAAAATTGATACATGTTCGTGATAGTTGCGCATCGCCATATTGTCACGGATCGATTCTAGATAAAAAAATTACAAAATATGAATTTACTAATTATTTGCTCTTAAATCGCGGTTAGACACACTTCTCTCTCAATTTAACGCCTTGATCAAGAATACGAAGTCAGATTTTTGATATCGCGCATGAATTTTGAGATATATGAAAATTATGATTTTGAGCACTTCTCAGGCATATTTTCGAGCACTTTTGGGGTTGTTTCACAAATACCACCACAACACCATTCTTTACTTCATTCAACCTTACTCCCAATTGAGCCAACCGGTGGACTTAACTAGCTGCCAATATATTGCCATCATCAATATGGGCTAGACTTCCCATGGACACTCTACTTAGAGCATTAGCCATAATATTAGCTCTACCGGGGTGATAGTGCCCACTCATATCATAATCCTTAAGGAGTTCTGACCACCTTTTTTGTCTCAAATTAAGATTCCTTTGTGTGGAGACATATTGGAGGTTCTTGTACTTGTGAATAAATCTACATGAACCCCATACAAATAATAACACCATATTTTTAAAGCAAATACCATAGCCTCTAATTCAAGATCATGGGTAGGATAATTATGCTCATGCACTTTTAGTTGTCGAGAAGCATATGGTATATCCTTACCAATTTGCATCAATACACACCCTAAAACAATACTTGAAGCATCACAATAAACCACAATCCCTTTTAGTCCTTCCAATAAATCCAAAATAACGGCGGAGATGAGCTTGTCTTTTAAAGTTTCAAAACTTCATTCACATTCATCGGTCCAAACAAAATTTTCCTTCTTTTGTGTCAATCTTATTATAGGGGTAGCAATTGAAGAGAAAACATTTACAAACCTCTGGTAGTATCCTGCCAAATCCAAGAAACTCTTAATATCTATCAGAGTCAAGGGCCTAGGACAATTCCTTAACACTTCTATCTTCATAGGGTCTATTAACTCCATCTACTAACATCACATTCCCTAGGAATTCAAACTCTTTCAACCAAAATTCACATTTATCAATTTTTGCAAACAACCTCTCATCCCTCAAAATTTGCAATGCCATCCTTAAGTTATTCACATGCTCTTCTTTAATATGGGAATATATCAATATGTCATCTTTAAGACTATCACAAACATGTCAAGGTATGATTTAAAGACCATGTTCATGAGTTCCATAAATATCGCTAGTGCATTAGTCAATCCAAAGGACATCACCAAAAATTCAAAATGTTGATACCTAGTCTGAAAAGCCAACTTGGGAATATCACATTCCCTCACCCTCACTTGGTGGTATTCAAATAGAAGATCAATTTTAGAAAAATTACTAGCCCCTTGTAGTTGATCAAATAGGTCATCTAGCTTTGGTAGAGGATAGTTATTCATTATGGTGACTTGATTGAGTTGTCGGTAGTCAATGCACATTCTAAGTGAACCATTTTCTTTCCTACAAACAACACCAGTGTATCTCAAGATGACTTAGTAGGCCTTATGAAACCCTTCTCCAATAAATCCTTCAATTGGTCATTCAACTCCTTTAGCTTCGTCGGGGTCATACAGTTAGGGGGAATAGAAATAGGTTGTCTATCGGGAAGGAGGTATATACTAAAGTATACTTTCCTTTTGGAAGGAACATTGAGAAGGTCATTGGGAAAGACATCAAGAAACTCATTGACCATCAGAACTGATCAATAAGAGGGACTTTAGACTCAATACTCTTAACCCTCACAAGATGGTAAATGAAACCCCCTAGATATCAATTTTCGGGCCTTAAGACGAGAGATGAACCTACCCTTAACCACCAAAGTATGACCTTCCTACTCAAAGACAAGCTCATTAGGAATTTGGAACCCAACTTTTTGGGTTCCACAATCAACGGAAGCATGATATGCATGTAAGCAATCCATCCCAAGAATAATGTCAAAATTAACAATGTTAAGTTCAACAAAATCACAAGGCAAGACATTATGCAATATAGACATAGGATAAGCCATATAGATTTTCTAGAAATAATGGACTCACCAACAGGGGTAGACACCTCATAGGGTTTACATAATAATTCTGAGCACACATGAAGCTTATTACCAACAAAAAGAGTAACGAAGGAAAGAGTGGCACCCGAATCTAATAAGCCATTCATATCATAATCAAAAACCTTTAGCATACCAACAACAACATCGGGCACCTCATCCACTCCTTATCTTCCTTTGAAAGCATAAAACCAATTATATCGTGGAGCACCCACTTATTGGCCTCCCTTTGTCATTTGACCCATATGAGCACCTTGGCCTTGAGGTCATCTATCCTTACCCTTGGTTTGAGCATAGGGGCAATCAAAAATCTTGTGTTCTACTTCTCCACACCCATAGCAAGCATTATAATACTTCAGCATGGGCCATCATGATTTTTTTTTCATACCTTTGGCACCTTGAGAGAGTCATCCTACCATTGGCACCTTGAAACCTTGGGTTGGGCACCCTATCATTAGCAAACATTTTGTTTAGAGCTTGGAGGGCCCTTGACTATGGAATTTGTGTCTTTGTTGGAAACGACAACCTTAAGCACCGTAGAATCCACCATCAAACTGAGCCCTCTTGGAATCCCCATTTCTCCTCTACCTAAGCTTCTCCCCTTCAAGTTGTTCGACATAGGTCATGACATGAGACAAGTCCATGTCACCCACAAGCATAGTGGTACGACGTTCTTTATTTACCAAGTTGGATACCTCTGACACAAACTCGTTCATTCTTGCCCTTGGATCAGCAAACAAGTGAGGAGCGTACTTTGAGGGCTAGTTGAATTTAAGGGAATACTCCCTTACACACATAGTGTCTTGTTTGATATTCATGAATTCAATCATTTTTGCCTCTCTAAATTTAATAAGGAAGAATCAATTGAAGAAGGCGACCTTGAATTCCTCCCATGGGCTGGGATCATTGTTCCCCCTCTCGAGCTTTCATTGAGTAAACCAAATTTTTCCAAGACCTTTGAGTTTGTAGGCCGCAAGTTTTGCCTTCTCCTCTGAACTCACCCATATAATAGCAAGCACCTTATACATCTCATTAATGAACTCTTGGGGATCTTCCTCTATTTTGGAACTGTGAAACTCTAGAGCATTCATCCTTGTAAAGTCTCTCACTCTTGAAGACAAAGTAGGAGCATGAGGAGCTTGGGCTCCTTGGTCATTTAAGTAGTCAAGGCATGGGCTAACATGGTAATGGCATTCTAGAATTCGATATGTGCATCCCCTCCTTCTTGGAGAGCTGGATGAGCCAGACCCTCCTCGAGGTGCGAGCCCTCTCTGGCCTTCCTCTTAGTAGAAGAATGATTTAAAAGAGCAAAAGAGTGCCCATTAGGGAAAGAAACCCTACATTTTAAACCTAAAACAAGTCATAGATCATGAAGAAGTGAACAATTTCCGAAAAGGCCTCATAGCATCCTATTCATAGTTGTGGCACGCTTCATAACAATGAACAAGACTCTACTAGACATGGTGAGTTAGATTTTCGAGGACTGTTAACAAGCTAGTGCTTTGATACCTAGTTTGTCACGACCCAAGCCTAGGGTCTAGATGTGACATAGTGAATGGGGAAATCAAAGGAACCCTAAACAAGCCTCTTAGCATATTATTCACACATCCATGGTTATGGAACTAAAAATAAGACAATAACAAGTAATACTAGATTTTAAGGGAAGCGGGACTTGGCAGTTCCATGGCATCATCAGCATAAAAGATCATAGAGGGAAATAAGGGACTAAGAGAACATTTTCATAATGACGTAGGCATAAAAGGAGTCATTCTCAATACACACTATCAATATCCAACAACTATACTATAGAGCGAGGGCTAAGACATCTCCCGGGTTCACCCTCAAAGATAAGTATCCAAAAATATTAGACAACTCTTAACAAAATCATGAAAGTAAGATAGATATTGTCCCCGTATTTGAGGACACACCAAAGCTAACTTTAAGCGACTCGACCTACCACGTGAAAGATAAGGATCAATAGGGCTCTGGTCACTATATGGTGATATCATATAGGAATAGAGTATGTGTTAGTACTTGAAATGTACTAAGTATGTGGGGTACGGTGCAACAACAACATATGCAATAATATTCAAGATGCATAATCATAATTCAATAGATATAATCTCAATATGACATATATGATAAATGGTTGAGGTAAGACATCCATATAGGTAATCAACTGGCATTACATAATATATGTATGTGGAAGTATACATTAATCAACATATAAGACCAAGCGAGCAACTACTTGGAATCCCAATGCATGTCTCCCCACCGGAGAAGGAGTGGTCTACTTGCCAAGGTAAGCCATACTTGACCCTACTTTATGGGTAAATTGTCCTAGATGGATCCACAAGTAAAATCTATTTAGGTAAATAATATAAACCTATGGTGGTCATAGTTAAGAGACCAAGACTTTATAAAAGGATCCCTTGGGTCGAGCCCCCAACATAAGCCTCAATTGGTGCTAAGGCTAATCCCATGGAATACTTGAAATAACCATAACATTAATCATAACATGAATAACTTATAAAGACATGATAACATTGAATGAGTAGCTCATTCACATACCTGGCCCCTACATGGGAATATACCTTATACTAGAGGGTAAAAACAATACATAAACTTGACCCTTTCTAGTAGGCATTACATTTCATATGAGAGTATAGATTGTAACATGCTTGAACCCTACTAGTGATTTTTGATTTGTCTATGAGGGTAAATTGATATCATGATTGCACTCTCATATTGACATTATTCACTTATAAGAGGATAGAAATATAGAATAAGAGCTCAACATATCACTTGCAAATCATAGAAACCTTTCATGAGTTTAATACTTTCTTGGGAGCCCATAACTTATCATATCATGCTTGTCTTGCAAATTATTTGATAATCTTTCATCAACATAAGAATCCTTGTCATGCAAATTTAGTCAAGACATGCTGGGTCTACACACACATGCTTAAAATCATGCAATTTTGGAATGTAAGACAAGCAGGAGTAAGAATCAATTCATTTTAAAGTCATTCAAATCAACCGACAAATATCATAGTAAAACCATCATTTGGGTGCCATGAAATTCATCTTAAAAGTTTACAATATTTAATGGTTTACAATGTTCATAATCATGCATAATTTAAATATTAATAAATCAACTCATGGAATGAACTTTTAATAGATATTCATGCTTAATCAATAAATACTTGGTAAAATCAAACATAATTCATATATTATGCATAATAGGAAGTACCCATGAAGTATTTAATCTTGAAATCATGAAATTTTCAAAAAAAAAAAGAGAGTTGATCTCCACGGGTGAAAGGACCTATGGATGAAGACCCACATATCTAAACCTTGGAGTTTCTTGAATAAAATTGGAGAAAGACTTGATGATTGAGTTGGGTTCTTGAAACCCAAAGAAAGTTCTTGAGATTCAATGGAGGATTTGATGATGAATTGGAAGGATTTTGAGAGGCTTTTTGAGAGTTTTACAGTGCAAAAAATGGCTAAGGACTGAGGATTTCCCATCTAAATAGGTATTAGGTTATTATTTAAATAACCTTGAGCTAAAACTGCAAAATGAGGAATATTTTGTATTGGTCCATACCTAGGGTTCAACGCAGACCCATGGTGGATAGGGAGTTTCACTAGTCCACGCCCACGGAGCGATGCATAATGGTCATGAAGGCTCACTTCCTTAGCTCCCATAGCAAAAAATTATTTTTTGCCATGAGTTATCTAAATATCAAAAGCCTCCCATTTCCTACACAATTTTCCCCTAAATAAGTACATAACGAATTTTTGAAATCATGCATGAATTTTGAGATATTCAAGAATTAAAATATAGGGTATTTTCAAAGCATATGAGGGGTGTTACAAGATTACCCTTGGCAAGTAATATTCTTCTACCGATGGGATGTCTACATCAGACAATTTATGTAATAGATTGCATGAGTTTTATTTAACCGTTATGGTCCATCCCCACTATATATAAGCATTATTGCATTTCATTCAGCATTTAATTTATGGCATACTATTACATTACTTTTCCTATCTATGTATCTCTTTTTATATTATGTGACCTTGTTATCTATCATTGAATGTAGGTTTGGTAAGTTGTATGCATTGCATACCCGTATTCTTAGTATATTTAATCGTACTAGTGCATAGTTTTTGCCTACATGATCTAACCATGTAGGGACAGTAGACTATCTTTATCCACCATTTGATGGCTAGATCAAACTTAAGAATGCATCGTGATGAGTTTTATACTTCGAGGACAAACACCATCTATCTACCTTATATTATTTCTATTTTTCTATTTACTTTGAGGGTGAGCCAGGGATATGTCTTGGCCCCCGCTATGACTCGAGGTACTTTTGGGCATCTTGTACACTCTTGTTGGATCTATATGTTATGTGTTGTATTTGAAGCTTATGATTATGGTTATCCATTTGATATGACTATTATGGATTGTTCATGAGAATTACGACAAGTATGTATGTTTTGATGTGGAAATTTGGAAGATCCTAAGTCCCGTATTTCCCCATATAGTGAGTCATACTTACCTATATGTTAGTCTTTATGTACTATGTGTTATCTGAATCCATGTTAATCCCTATCCCTATGACATCCCTGTAGCATGAGTCCTACTTTCCCTCCCTTAGAACTATGTGTTTACTATATTTAATATGCCTTCGAATTGATAATGTGAATTTTGAACTTTGACGCTTGTTTTAGGACTCGCAGGTTCCCATTCGCTATGTCACTCCTAGACCCTAGGTCAGGGTCATGACGCTAGTATGCTAAAAATCTTCGATCATAATGTGTATGCGTTACTTGTCCCTTGTGTCAATATGTCTTCTATTACTCCTTACCTGGCCATAAAGTTTGACATGTCTTTAGAAGTTTTATTTTATCATTATTCGGTCTATACTCCTATTAGTGAGTCATTCCTAGCCAAGAAAGTTTGTAGAATTTATCTCATGTTGATCATACATAATGTCTTCCCATGTGATCTACTTTAGCTTGATATGACCAATTTGGATGTCATTCTTGGTATGGATTAGTTGCTCTCATCCTATACTTCTATTGATTGTAGGACCCATAAGGTTACATCCCAAGTTTCTAATGAGCCTATCCTAGAATGAAAAGGAAATAATTTTTTATTTAAAGGGAAGTTTGTCTCTTATATGATGGCCATGAAAATGATTTCCAAAGGTTATCCATACCATTTTGTCCCTTCATGGATATTAAGTCTCATATTCCTACTCTGAATTCGTTCCCTATAGTTAATAATTTCCCTAATGATTCGGTTGGTATTCCTCTCATAAGGGAAATTGATTTTGGTATTGATATTTTGCCTGACACCTAATATATCTCCGTACCTCCATATCGAATAGCCAAGGAGGAATTAAAAGAATTGAAGGAACATTTAAAGAAGTTTCTTGATAAAGGGTTCATAAGGCCTATTGTGTCACCATAGGGCATTCCCATATTGTTTGCAAGGACAAAAACTGATTCACTACAGATATATATGGATTATCAACAATTCAATAAGGTAACCAATAAAAACAACTATCCTCTGCCAAGGATTAGTGACCTCTTTGATCAAATACAAGGTGCAAGCTACTTTTCTAGGATAGACCTCTAAACTTGATATCACCAATTACAGGTGAAGGAAGATGACATTCGAAATTCGGCATTTAGAACTTATCATGGTCATTTTGAATTTTTGGTTATGTCATTTGGACTAACAAATACTCCTACCGGTTTCATGGATTTGATGAACTAGATCTTCAAACCATATTTGGATATGTTTGTGGTGGTGTTCATAGCAAATATATTGGTGTACCCACAGGATGTAAAGGAGCATGAAGACTATTTGAGGTATGTGTTGCAAACATTGAGAAATAAATAATTCTTTGCTAAGTTTACCAATCGTGAATTTTGGCTAAGAGAGATGGCTTTTCTTGATCACAGTATTTTGGGTGATGCTATTAGTATCTATCCAAAGAAAATGGAGGCAATAAAGAATTTACCTAGACCGTTATCTCTATCATACATTAGAAGCTTCTTAGGAGTTATCAAATAATATAGGAGGTTTATTGGTGAATTTTCCTCCATTGCTTCTCCTTTGACTAGGTTGACACAAAAGAAGGCAAAATTTTAATGGTTTGATGAATGTGAAAAGAGTTTACAATTATTAAAGGATCGCCTTACATCGGCTCCTGTTTTGCATTGCTCAAAGATACGAATGATTTTGTTATGTATTGTGATACCTCACATATAGGTTTGGGTTGTGTATTAATGCAACATGGAAAGATCATTTACTTGCTTCAAGAAAATTGAAAGTACTTAAAAAGAACTATTCACACATGATCTTGAGTTGTTGGTTGTTGTCTTTGCATTGAAATTTTGGTGACACTATCTTTATTGGATGCATGTTGATATGTTCATCAAGAACAAGAGTTTGCAACATTTGTTTAGCCAAAGGGATTTGCACTTAAGACAAAGAAAGTGGTTAGAAATATTGACGGATTACGGTATGAGTGTTATGTATCATCTCGACAAGGGTAATATTGTGGTTGATGTATTGAGTAGAGTGTCCATGGGCAGCGTGGCACTTGTTGAGAATGGAAATAAATAGCTGGTAGAGAATTACATCATTTCGCTTGTTTGGTTATGAGATTATATAGCTTGAGTAATGGTGAGGGATTGGTGCCTAATGTGGCAGAATCATCTTTAATGGAGGAAGTTAAAGCAAAATAAAACATGGATCCTATATGGTTGAATTAAAGAAGTTAGTGGTTGTTAAGAAGATAGAAGTCTTCTAACAAGGGGGAGAAGGAGTGTTGTGTTACCAAGGGAAATTGTGTGTGACGAATGTAGATGTCTTAAGGGAAAAGATACTCGATGAAGCCCATGATGTAATATCAAAATACAACACTTTAGACATTTAAAACTTGGAATTTTGTGTGTTCTCAGATTGATGTTAGTAGATTTGATGTGCTTTTATGTTTGTTTTGCAGGATTACAGGACTGGCACAATTTTTCGGCTAACGGTGCAGATTTTGCCGATGTTGATGTTTCACAAGACCTTTAACATGCCATAGAAAATTCTACGGGCCATAGATTTGGTTTTATACAAAATTTCATGAAGGGAAATTTTTTAAAGTTAAGTCTACGAACATGCAGACGAGCCGTAGAAGGTTATACTAGTCGTAGACTTAGTGATGTGCCCTAAGGAACAGAAGTAGGGGGTTGTTGAAAAGTCATTAGATGAAACCCCCTACAAGCCATAAAACATATGGGTCATAGAATGGTGTCATAGGATTCAACCCCAGAATCGAAGATGCAATCAATGAAAGCCTGACTATGGGCCATAAACCATTATGCTGGCTGTACAACCTCCCGTAGAGTCTGCCGACCCAGTTCACCTAATGTATGTTGGTTTTGCATTTTCAATCATTATAAATAGTTTTTTAAGGTTATTTTTCATAAGGAGCATTTGAGAACAGCATGGTAACAGTAGAGGAACGGGAGAGAATAGTACAAACACTTGTAAAACATTAATTCTTACTTTCAATTCAATCTAGTGATTCTTGATGAAGAGTTTGGATTTCTACTTAATTCTCTTGTGTAAGTTATCAATTATGTTATTCAAATTAATGATTCTTGCATCTACACTGATCATGAGTATCTAAATCCACAACTAAGGTCATGAGAACCATAAGGAACTAACAAAGTAAAACTGAATAATTCATAATGTTTGAAAAGTGTTCATGCATGTATTAATTAATTCACTTTAATTTTAATGATTTTTAACAATGGCCAATGTTAGAACTCGCCTAGTATTATTAATTGGATTAAGGTAGTAATGAATTAGAAAAAAATTAATTAACAGGATTCCATTGATGTTTCTTGTCTAATCAATCCAACTGGGCCAAAGGAAGGTTGTACTGAAAAAATAGGTAAGGGTTAGTAATGTCACACTATGGGGATGGATCAAATCACGTAGTGAAATTTGCCTCTTGCTTGGATCAAAGGGTTTTGTAAGCTCAACTTATTGTTCTGCATGCTACAGATTAGAAAAGAATTCAATTATTTGGTATTACCAAGTTAGAGAATCATGGGGAACACAGTACCCTAATTGCTCTTCATACTAATTTAACACTTGTCTTAGTTTAGGATTACTTTTTATTATTATTAAAAAAAATGCCCCTTTTGGGTGAGATAAGTTGGTTAATCCACCCAAATTGCTTTGAATTCTTCTAATTCTACCATATTCCCAGTTGGATCGACCCTAACCTTGGATAGGTTATATATCTCGACAATGTCCACTTTATCCTCAAAAAGGTGGTGTAGCTTAGGCGACATAAAAATTTTGGCGCCGTTGCTAGGGAATATAGCCAGACTTATTTAATTTGAGTAGTTTGAGAATTAATCCTTATTTCTCTCATTTAATATTTTTGATGTTCTTGTCTTATTTCAGGGTACATGTGTAGTATATTCCCGACATGCAAAGTCGAGCCATTCCTTTGATTCTGTTTGGCCCATAGATCCAGAGAAGACTAAGAAGGATGGCCCAAGATAATGCAAAAAATACAATAGATGCAGCTCTGAATCAGAACAAGAATGCGAATAACTACAACCCACCTCCTCTTGAAGATATTGATCCATAGCCATAGGACTTCAATGCTGAAACTTATAAGTGGAACTAATATTGGTTGAATCCTATGGCTATGGATTTGATTGGATCCATTTTGTTACAACCACTACCAGATGATATAAACTTCATAGTCTCGAGTGGGTTACTTCAGATGCTATAGAATTGTGGGTTGTTCGTGGACCTACCATCAAAGGATCTTTATACTCATCTACACAATGTTGTGTTTGTCAATAAGAGTGTAATGGAAAAACAAAATATGTTCATGGATGCTTTGGGGCTTTGCGTCTTCCCATTATCTCTGACAACCAATGCAGTGCTATGGATAGAGCTCTCACTGAGTTTGATCACTATTTAGGCTGCTTTGCAAAAGGCCTTTTTAGAGAGGTTCTTCCAAAGATTGAAGAAGTTTAAGTTGAATCATCACATCAACAACTTTGAGAAACTTTCAGGTGATTCGAATTGTACCACATGGGATAGATTCACAAAGTTCTTGAGATGTGTCCCAAACCACAAAATTGTTGATGATGCCTTGGTGGAGATCTTCAATATGGCCATAGACAAGAATATCCAAGCATGTGCTAATATCATTATGGGGGCATATTTTTAGGTCAACCATTTGCAAGGATTGGTAAGAAGTAGGAAAAGGTGGTAAAGACGAATCATGCATAGGAGCAACTCACAAAGTGCTTAAAATATGTCCCAAGCCACAAAATTGTTAATGATGCCTTGGTGGAGATCTTCTTTAGGGCCTTGGACAAGAATATCCAAGCATGTGCTAAATACCATTATGGGGGCATGTTTTTAGATCAACCATTTGCAAGGATTGGTGAAAAGCTGGAAAAGGTGGTCAAGACAAATTGTGCATAGGGGCAAAGAGATGGGCCATCTACCAAAAGTTTGTGCTGGCAACATTGGTTCAGAGCAAGCTAAAATAAACGAGAATATAATGCAAGAACTTGCTCAAATTCGTACAAGCATGGAGGTGATGATGAAGCAGAATCAGGGATGAGTTAATTAGGCTTCGCAAGCACCCATAACAAGGGCCCTCATTATTTAGGGGAAAGTTGCTTTATTGCTAATCAGACAGAGGGTTTCTGAACAAAAGCAAGGGTATAATCAGGACTATTAGTAGCATTGCCAAGGAAACCAAGGACGAAATGATAATAGATATGGAACTTTCAAAGAGAACCATGGAGGTTATAATGATAGGAATAGGGGCCAAGATAGAGATGCAAATTGAATCCGCAAAGATGACTATTGAAATGTTCCTTATATGACACCACACAATCGTGATACCAATGCTAGTTATTTTAGTGTTGAGGAGATACTTGACCAACTGCTGAAGAAGGCTGACACACAGGATGAGACCTTGAGGGGGATTAAGCCTAACATCTCTAATGTAAATTAGAAGATCAAATATCATTCTGTTGTTATCGTATATCTAGAATAATAGTTTAGTCAAGTATCAACTAAACTTAATCAGTGTCAGACAGGCACATTGCCCAGCAATATAGTATAAAACCAAAAAATGATGAGCAGTGTGTGGCAGTCATTACTCGTGGTGATAAAAGTACCATTGATCCTTTCATGACGATTGATGATGATGATAGTTGGGCACGTAGTGAAGTTTGAGTACCCAAGTTATCAATATCATACAGCGACAACAAATCAGGCACTGCTTGGGAGGCAACCCAAGGTAAATACTGGCACTTAGGTGCCCATGTATTTTATTTTTGACCCTTGTTCTATAATTTCCATTTTTGTACGTTGCGGACAATGCAACTCTTTTTCAATGGAGTATGGGTAGTTATAGGCCTTAGTGAAGTTTGAGTAGCCTTGGCCTATAACGATCCCAAATTTTAAATCATGGGGGTTTTCTTGCTTATGTTCTTTTTCTCTATGGATATTTAATTTTTATTAAACTGGCATGCTTAGGATGTATAGGTAATATTGGTAGCATATTATACTAATATCTATGGCATATGTTTGTTAATGATTTTTTGTGTGAAAAAATTATTCCCACTAAACTTTTGTTGGTTAGTCTTGATAGCAACCATACATATTTAATTGATGACAGTGCTTGTTCTAATAAGTGATACTATAATGAGATGAAAAACATGATCTGAGAATATATTTGTTGATAATGTAATCAGTGTCATGTGATTGTGAGTTCTCTTTGCTAAATTCAAATACTGTATTTCAATTCAAAATTTGCTCTTCTACTCTAACTAAGACTACAGGTTAGTTGGTTAACAAAGGATCTTAGGTTGTTGTTTATAATAGTCCACTTTGCCTAAAAAACCAACCAAATATGTGAAATGTCCCTTGATCCTAATGTTTGAACCTTAAATACTTTGCAAAAACCTAAGTTACCCAGCCTTATTAGATGTAAGATCCTGAAATTGGGCCTGGTCATTCGTTGAACATTAGGCACCTTGACTGAGGCAAAAAGCTTAAGTTGAGGGAGGCTACCAACAGTAGCCCTGGTTCCTAGATTGGGTATTATGCACCTCAACTTAGGCCAAAATCCTAAGTTAAGGGTGGCTGATATAAGGGTGAAATAAAAAATGAGGAGCAATACTAGTGACACATGGAAAAGGAGATGAAAAAAGTGTTCTGAGTACAAGAAAAACGTGTGATGCCTAATTAATGATCTAAAAAGAAATATGATATAAAAATAAAAGGCAAAAAGCTTTACAATGAAAATATAACACCTAAAAAAGCTTGAAAAAGAGAAAGAGAGAATGAGGTAAGAAATAACAGTATTGGTAGGGCAAAAGTGTAGAACATCATAGTGTCAAGGAGGGCCTTTAGTCACTATGTTCCTAAAACATCATACTGAAGCGCTCTGAGCCTACGTTACAAGCCCATAAAGTCCTAAAGTGATCCTACTCCAAGTAGTCAAAGGTCATAGTCATGAGTATAGGGAAAAACATATGATATTGAGCATGGTATTTGAATGTCTTTCTGTAAAGTGAGTGGTTTTATATAGTCCAAAGCATTGAATCTGAAAATATCATCATGAGAGGGATGTTATACCCCATTTTAACCCGACATCAAATGGTGTACAATATATTGGTGATTCTTAAACTAATTTAAGGAGTCGCCACCTAATTATTTTTTAGATAAATTAAAATATTTGTTTTTGCTAAAGTGATGCTAAATGAACTACAACTAATGGTCTGCTTAACCTATGCGATTATAGATAAGGGTTCTAATTATCCTAAAGGGAAGGTATAAGGCATCCTTTAAGATCTGTTGAAAATAGTTAACTGGTCAAACTTAAGCTAATTAATCAAACTAATAACATGCTTTAATCTTAAAAAAAACTTTTTGACTAGAAGTAAAAATAACAAAGGATGTAGAAAAATGATTGATTTACTTAAAGCTTAAAAATGCTAAAACAAAGTTTAAAATCCAAGTAATTGAATGAGAAAAGATTTTTTTAAAAGTAAAATTCAAAACTCTTTTGCATTTGGGATGGAATGACTTACATTTTCCTTTTCTTTTGAAAAATAATGGACCATCGTTTGTTTAAAATATTTTTTTTAAAGTAAGGCATGAAACCTTTTTTTAGGAAATAATAATAATATTGATAATAATAATAATAATAATAATAATAATAATAATTTTTGTAAGGAAACTTATATATAGTTAAACGACCCCAAAAAGTGTCCAAAATTGTAATTTCCATATATCTAAAATTTTGTGCGTGATATCAAAAATCTGACTTTATATTCTTGAGCATGAGACAAAATTGAGTGGGAAATGGGTCTAACCCCAATTTTAGAGAAATTGTATCAAAATTTGAATTTCCCAAGTTGCAATTTCCAGAGAGCATTTTGCGCCCCTGGCGCGTCGCGGCTAGGGCATGGAGATGCCTATTTTTTTGTTCAGTTTTCTTGTTTGGTCCAAGACTTTTGGTTCTTGAGCCTAAGTCTTCGCATACGTAAAATACCTATACTTAGCCATATTTTACCTTGATATCATACAAGACATTCCCCAATGCTCTCTCCAACACTTAGACAAATATTTCACCCAAACTTCAAGTGCCAAACCGCATTCTGGATCATAACGAATTCACTCAAGCTTCACGTTCTCATCTCAATCTTCATCAAGGAATTCTCAAAAGTTAAGGTATGTGGGTTTCAACCATTGGGTCCTTTCATCCATGGTACCTAAGCTTTCTTTTTACATAAATTGCCTAATTCTAAGTTGATTTACTTATGGATCTAGATATTATAAACTTGACTATGAACTATGTTGAGGTTTCATTAAAGTGTGACTATTTTAGCATGTTTTTGGCTATGAATCTAAGATCTATGATGAGTTTTGAGGAGTGGTTTCAATGTATTTTGTAAGGTGGTATTACCAAGTGTTGGTGGGTTGATTTACTTCAAGTTTCTTGAATGATTTCACTCTTGAATTGCATAGTT
>JAOTQJ010195889.1:0-20764 GCA_025642045.1 Solanum sejunctum
CCTTTTAGCTTGTTATCACTGTTTATCTTCTTAAAGGCATGTCAAACACAGAAACCCCTTATAGTATGTATAGAAAGAGCATAGTTACAGGTTGGTTCTCTCGAGATTCATCGGCGATGGGTGCCAGTCCACCCTAACGGGACTTTGGGGCTTGACACAAAGAAGACAGAAGCTGTGAAGAATTGGCCTATACCATTGACTCCTTTAGATTTTTGGAGTTTTGTTAGGTTAGTTGCTTATTAACGAAGATTTATTGAGGGTTTTTCATCCACTGCTTGACCATTGACCAAATTGACTCAAAAGAAGGACAATTTCATAAGGACAAATAAGTGTGAGAAGCATTCTCAGACTTTGAAGGATCATCTTACGTTAGCTATTGTTTTGACCATACTAGATAGCTTGGATGGGTTTTTGGTATATTGTAATGCTTCTCGGATTGGTTTTGGGTTATGTGCTTATGCAACATAAAAAGGTGATAGATTATGCATCTAGACAGTTGAAGGTTCATGGAAAAATGATTCGACTCATGATCTTGAATTAGCAATTGTGGTGTTTTCATTAAAGATTTAGCTCATCTTTATGGGATTCATGTTGATATATTCACTAGTCACAAGAGTTTTCAATATCTGTTCACTCAATGAGATCTTTATTTGAGGCAGAGAAGATGGTTGGATCTTATTAAAAGTTATGACATGAGTGTTCAATATCATCCTGGCAAGTCAAATGTTATTGTCGATACTCTTAGTAGGCTATCTATAGGTAATGTGGTTCATGTTGATGATACCAAGAAAGAGTTGGTAAAGGATATGCACTATTTTTCTAGATTGGGCATTGGGTTGGCTGATTCTATTGATGGTGGTATTCATGTTCAGAATGGGGCTGAGTCTGCTGTGGTTGTTAATGTTAACATAAAGAAGATTTGGACCCATCATTGCTTTCATTAAAGAAGTTGATTTCCAAAAATGAGATAATCTTTCTTCAAAGGGGGAGATGGTTTACTTAGATGCTAAGATCGGTTAAGTGTTTTAAATGTTGATAGTCTTAAGAAAGTGATTCTGGAAGAGGCCCAGAACTCTCCATACTCTATATATTCAGGATCTATCAAGATGTATCAAGATTTGAGGGAAATGTATTGGTAGCATAGTATGAAGAAGGACACAGCAATGTTTGTGTTTCTAGTGTCCAAATTGTCAACAAGTGAAAATAGAACACTAAAGGACCGGTGGTTTTTCTCAAGATATTGATATTCCTACTTAGAAATTGGAGGATGTTAATATGGACTTTGTGACTAGGTTGCCCCATACCCTGAAGCAATTTGAATATATTTAAAATGATCCCAAAAAGTGCTTGAAAATATATCTTAGAAGTGCCTAAAATCGTAATTTCCTTATATCTCAAAATTCGTGTGATATAAAAAATTCGACTTCATATTCTTGACAAGGGGAAAATTGAGTAGCATATGGGTCTAACCCAAATTTTAGAACAATCGAATCAAAATTTCAAAATCCATAATTTTGCTTATCCTGTGGTTGTCTGCGATGGCACTGCGATGCGCAGTCGTTGGGACCAATGTAAAAAGGTCCTCTGTGATAGGCCACTTTGTGGACCAAATACAAAACTATACATTTTGCTGCTAGTGATTTTTATCTCAGTCCAAGGCTTTTTGGTCTTGGGCCTAAGTCTTTTCATGCGTAGAAACACATATAGCCATATTTCACCTTTATATCATATAAGACATTTACCAATACTCTCCCAAACACTTAGACAAATATTTCACCCTAAATTTCAAGTCCCAAAACTCATCTGGATCTTAAGGATTTCACTCAAGCTTCAAGTCTCCATTTCCAATATTCATAAAGAATTCTCCAAAGTCAAGGTATGTGGGTCAATCATTGGATCCTTTCACCCATGGTGCCCAAGATTCATTTTTACCTGAATTAAATGTTTCTATGTTGATTTTATTTATGAGACTTCTATTATGAATTCGACTATAAATTATATCAGAGTTTGTAAAAGTATGATAGTTTAAGCATGTTTTGAGCTATAAATCATTATCTATCTTGAGATTTGATAAAGGGTTTTGATGTATATTGTATGATGGTGTTACCAAGGATTGATGGGATGATTTACTTCAAGATTTGTTGCATAATTTTACTCTTTAATTGCATGATTTAACACTAGCATTACACACCACCAATTGTTTGATAAAATCTCCAGTTTAAGGTTATGGGGCCATTGATAATCTATTGTCTGACCTATGACTTGTATGACTTTATGATGATGAAAGGATAGTATAAATTTGTAGATTTTATGAAAAGTATCTATAGTGTTGGAAGTTGATCAATTGTCTCGTCCGGGAGGTAGTAGGCCCGAACTACCATGTTTGGGGGTTTGTACATCAATTGCCTCATTCGGGACATAGTAGGCCCATAGAATAATGTTTGGGGGGGTTGTAGCTCAATTACCTTGCCTCGCTCAGGAGGTAGTACTCCTGGGCAACCATGTTAAGGGGTTTGTACCTCAATCGCCTTGCCAAAGAAGTGGTAGGCCTTGGTTACTAATGATAGCCTATTCCTACCCATGTAAAATGTTCTATGTAAGTATGTTTTTACTACAAGTATTGATCATACTTGCCATGTTGCTATATGCTTAGTTATTGCCTAAATATGCATTTCGATTGTGTTGCCTATCTCTTGTTGCATTGCATCCTACATACTTCATACATTCAAATGTACTAATGCATACTTTATACCCACGTGATATTATCATATAGGAACCGGAGCTACACTTGATCATCCTCCTCCTCCTCCATATGGCTAGTACAATTTATCTTAAAACAAGTGGTGAGTCCTCAACTTCGGGGATGATATTTTGATCTTATGTTATGTATAAAGACACTCTTCCTTTTTGTTGTATGTTTGACTATGAGGGAGAGCCTAGTTTCTTGTCTTAGCCCTACTAAGTTTTATGTTTACAGGTGTTGTTGGAAAAGTTATGTAATGATGCTATGAGCCTTGACTCTCTTTGACACTATGGTGTTTTATGATATGGAAGGTGTTCCTTAGCCTCGTTTATCCCCATTTACTATCACTTATTGTCTTTTATTGCTTCCGTTGTCAAGGATGTGTAACAATATGTTAAGAGGCTTGCTTGGGGTTACTTTGGGTTTCCCATGCATTGTGTCATGTCTAGGCCCTAGGCTTGGGTCATGACAAACTTGGTGTCAGAGCATTATGTTCTCAATGGTCCTTGGCGTCTAATACACTCTATTGATTAGAGTCATATTTATGATTATGTAGTGCACCAAAACTATGAGTAAGAGGCTATGAGATGTTTTAGGAAATGTTTGCCTTCTTCTTACTTTATGTCATGCTATAGAAGTTAAGGTAAGGTCCCCCCCCCACCAATGATTGTTCTTTAATATGCTAGATCATGCCTAACATAAGAGGAAGAAGTGCCTGCACACCCGAGGAACAACCGATTCATGGCGAGCTCTGGGATACTGTCACCCATACTAGCTCAAGTTGTGGCTAATCAAGCCAACCAAGGGGCCCAAGCCCCTCATGCTCCTACTCTGGCATCTTGGGTTTGGACTTTATGAGGATGAACCCACCAGAGTTCAATGATTGTAAAGTGGCTGAGGACCTCCAAGAATTTGTTGATAAGGTATACAAGATGTTGTCTATTAAAGGTGTGAGGTCGGATGAGAAGGCGGAGTTGGAGGCTTACCAACTTAAGGGGGTAGCCCAAATATGGTATACTCAATTGAAGGAGGAGTAGGGGAATAACAATATGGTTCTATAGGAGGAGTTTCAGGAGACTTTCCTCTTGAGCTTAGGGAATCCAAATTAGTGGAGTTCATGATTTTAAAGTAAGGGTCTGAGTATCTATCAAACAAGACCTTCGATAAGTCGTAAATCACTTTACAACTCGTAGATAGATCTTATAGATCCTTGCCTAAAATAGATATACTCATTGGAAATTTCTATAATCTAGTCTATGACTCGTAAACCACTTTGTGAGTCATACCTGCCAAAAGAGTGTGAGGTAGTATTCCCTCAAGTTCTACCAACTCTCAAAATATGCTCCACACTTGGTTACCATCTGGACATCTAGAATGACTAAGTTTGTGATGGGTGTATCTGATTTGGTGAGTAAAGAATGTCATACCACCATGTTGATTAATGACATGGATTTGTCTCACTTGATGACTTATGTCGAACAATTAGAAGGGGAGAAATTGGGGCAGAGAAGGGGGAATGAGGCTAAGAAGGCCCGTTTTGATGGTAAGTTCCAAAGTCCCAAAGGTGGTCAGTTCCTTCGAGGCCAAGGGTCTTCTCATGCTCCTAATGGGAGGTTTGCTAATGACTAACCAAGGGTCCAAGGTGATGGCGTTGTGGGGCCTAATGTTATATGCTCAAAATATGGTAAGGTTCATGGTGGCCTATCCATGAGGGATACTAATGTTTGCTATTGTTGTGGGGAAGTAATAAATAAGATGATGATTGCCATCATAACCAGAACAAGGGTAAGGATGTTCATGCTCAAGGTCGGGGTGCTAATGTGGTTCCTTTAGGGAGAGGAGTCCAAAAAGGTGGTGCCCTAAGACACAATTGACTTTATGCTCACCATGGGAGACAAGAGGTTAATGAGGTATCTGATGTCGTCACTCGTATGTTAAAAGTTTTTGATTTTGATGTGTATACATTGGTAGACTCGAGTACCATTCTTTCTTTTGTTACTCCTCTTATTGCCAAAAAGTTTCATGTTGAGCCCGAATTATTGTGTGAGCCTTATGAGGTGTCTACTCCTATTGGTGCATTTATTTCTTATAGAAAGGTCTATAGAAATTGTCCTGTTTGTATCTTGCATAAAATATTGCCTTGTGATCTTGTTGAGTTGGATATGGTTGATTTTGATGTCATTCTTGGGATGGATTGGTTTCATGTGTGCTATGCCTCTATTGACTGAAAAACCCATAGAGTCAAATTCTAATTCCCAAATGAAATCGTCCTTGAGTGGGAGAGTCATGATGTGGTAGTAAAGGGTAGATTTATCTATTGAATTAAAGCCCAAAAGTTGATCTCAAATGGGTGTCTTTACCATTTTGTGAGGGTTAGCGATGTGGAGTCCAAAGTCCTTCCTATAGAGTCGGTTCTGATTGTAAATGAGTTTATTGATGTCTTTCCAAATGACCTTCATGGTGTTCCTTCCAAAAGGGAAATAGACTTTGGTATAGACCTCCTCCCCAATACTCAATCTATTTTTATTCCTCCTTATATTATGGCCCCGGCGAAGTTAAAGGAGTTGAAGGAGCAATTAAGGGACTTGTTGGAAAAGGGTTTCATTATGCCTAGACAATCACCTTAGGGTGCACCGGTGTTGTTTGTGAAGAAGAAGGGTAGGTCTCTTAGAATATGTATTGACTACCAACAACTTAATAGGACCGCCATAAATAATAAGTATCCTCTACCATGGATTGATGATTTGTTTGACCAACTTCAAGGGGCTAGTCACTTATTTAAGATTGATCTTCAGTCCAAGTATCATCAAGTGAAGGTGAGGAAATGTTACATTCTCAAGATGGCCTTCCGGACTAGGTGTGGGCATTATGAATTTATAGTTATGTCTTTTGGGTTGACAAATGTACTGGCTATCTTTATGAATCTTATCAATATTGTCTTTAAACCCTACCTTTATTTATTTGTGGTGGTCTTCATTGATGATATTTTGATCTATTCTCATAGTGAAGAGGAGCATTTGGCTCATTTGAGGGTAGTTCCACAAAAATTTAGGGAAGAGAAGTTTTATGCTAAATATGAGAAGTGTGAATTTTTGTTAAAGGAGGTTATCTTTCTAGGTCATGTAGTGACGAGGGATGGTATTAAGGTGGATTCTAAGAAGATGGATGTGATTAGAAATTGGCCTAGACCATTGACCCCATCAGCCATTAGAAGTTATTTGGGCTTAGCGGGTTACTATCGGAGGTTTGTAAATAGGTTCTCTTCTATTGCTTCTCCTATGACTAAGTTGACTCAAAAGACGGCTAAGATTGTATGGACCGACGAGTGTGCAAAGAGTTTCCAAACCTTGAAGTATAAGCTTGTCTCCGCTCCTATATTGTCTCTACCAGAAGGGATGGAAGAATTTGTTGTGCATTGTGATGCCTCCTAGATTGGTTTGGGTTGTGTTTTGATGCAAAATGGTAAGGCGATAGCCTATGCCTCTATGCAACTTAAAGTGTATAAACAAATTATCCTACTCATGATCTTTAGTTGGCCACCATGGTTTTTACTTTAAAAATTTGGCATCATTATTTGTACAGGGTGCATGTTGATGTGTTCACCGATCATAAGAGACTCCAATATTTGTTCACTTAAAAAGATCTCAACTTGAGGCAAATAAGGTAGTTAGAGCTTCTTAAGGATTATTATATGAGTGTGCATTATCATCCCAGCAAGGCTAATGTGGTGGCGGATGCTTTGAGTAGGGTGTCTATGAATAGCCCATCTCATGTTAATGGTGGTGGAAAAGAGGTGGCTAGGGAGGTCCATCAGTTGGATAGATTGAGACTTAGGTTGGAAGAGGTTGATAATGGTAGCATTGTGGTTGTTGATGGTTCAAAGTCTTCCTTGCTTGATGAGGTAAAAGCAAAGCAAAATCTTGATCCCTCCTTATTAGAATTGAAGGTGTAGGTGAAAGAGAGCATGGTGGAGGTTTTCTCCTATGGGGGAGATGGTTCCGTTAGGTACCAAGGTAGGTTGTGTGTGCCTTGTGTTGATGATTTGAGAGAGAAGATTCTTAATGAGGCTCATAATTCTTTCTATTCTATTCACCCTGGCTCAAAAAAGATATGTAGGGATTTGAGGGAAGTATTTTGGTGGGGTGGTATGAAGAGAGATATTTCTAAATTTGTATCCGGTTTCCATAGTTGTCAACAAGTCAAAGCCGAACACCAAATGCCAGGTGGCCTAACCCAGGATATAGAGATTCCTACTTGGAAGTGGGAGGAAATCAACATGGACTTTATGATTGGGTTACCTAAGACTCGAAAGGGTTTTGATTCTATTTAGGTTGTGGTTGATAGGATGACCAAGTCGACTCATTTCCTACCATTTAAGACTACATATGGGGTCAAGGACTATGCTAAATTGTACATTCATGAGTTGGTAAAATTGCATAGGCTGCCTTTGTCTCTCATATTGAATCATGGTGCACAATTCAGTTTACACTTTTGGAGGACCTTTTTGAGAGATCTTGGAACAAAGGTAAATATTAATATGGCCATTCACCCACAACTGGATGACCAAGCCGAATGAACTATCCAAACTCTTGATGATGTGCTTAGGAATTATGTTTTAGAGTTTAAGCGTAGTTGGGATGATCATCGTCCATTGATTGAATTTACTTATAACAATAGCTGTCATTCTAGCATTGGTATGACTCCTTTTGATGCCTTTTGTAATAGACGTTGTAGATCACCGATTGGGTGGTTCGAAGTGGGAGAAGTAGATTTTTTGGGTTTGAATCTAGTTATGGAGGCTATGAAGAAGGTAAGGTTGATTAGAGAAAGGTTGAAAACAGCTCAAAGTCATCAAAAGTCCTATGCCTATGTGTAGAAAAGAGAGCTTGAATTTAAAGTTCATAATTGGGTCTATTTGAAGGTGTCACCCATGAAGGGTCTGGTTCGTTTTGGTAAAATGGGGAAATTGAGTCCAATATTTATCGGTCCCTATAGGGTATTGAGGATGATTGGTAAGGTGGCCTATGAGTTGGAGTTGCCAAGTGAAATGGACTTATTACATTTGGTGTTTCATGTATCCATGTTGAGGAAATGTGTGGGTAACCCGAATGTTATTGTCTCATTGGATGTTGTGCGTGTTGTTGAAGATAACTTGACTTATGAAGAAGTTCCAATAGAGATTTTAGACAGACAATTGAGGAGGTTGAGTAACAAGGATATTGCTTCCGTTAAGATACTTTGGAGGAACCAACAAGTCAAAAGTGCTACATGGAGGCTAAAGTGGACATGCAAAAGCAATATCCCTATCTTTTCCATGCTACTCAAACCTAAGGTACTAACTCTAAGTCCCCTATATGATTTCAAACCTTATGTTTTCAGTCCCTATATCACGTGCATGCATTCATATTTATGTTGACAAGTTCATGGTGAATTCAACACTTATGTTGAGATTTTTGAAAATGGTGTTTATGTGTATTATTGCATTCATTTTGGGGCTGATTTCTTTATGATTACTCTTCTTATATACATTTTTTTGACATTCGGGGATGAATTTTTCCAAGGGGGAGATATTGAAACAATCCCAAAAAGTACCCGAAAATATGCCTCCAAAGTGCCCGAAATTATAATTTTCTTATATCTCAAAATTCATGTGTGATATACAAAATACGACTTCATTTCTTGATCAGGGGGAAAATTCAGTGGGAAATGGGTCTAATCCTAATTTTAGAGCAGTCGAATCGTAGTTTCAAAATCTATAATTTTACTTATCTAGTGGCTATCCGTGATAGTACCGCGATGCACAGCCATTGCAGACCAGTGTAAAAAGGCCCTTCATGATAGGTCTAAGTTGCAGACCGGACACGAACCTTTATATATTTTTGTCAGTGATTTTTATCTCTGTCCAAGGATTTTCGGTCTTGGGCCTAAGTCCTCCTATACGTAAAAATACCTATACTTCACCATATTTCATCTTCATATCATACAAGACATTCTCCAATACTTTCCCAAACACTTAGACAAATATTTACCCCAAATTCCAAGTCCCAAAACTCATTCGAATCTTAAGTATTTCACTCAAGCTTCAAGTTTCCATTTCTAATCTTCATTAAGAATTCTCCAAAGTTACGATATGTGGCTTTCAACCATTGGACCTTTCACCCGTGGTGCCCAAGCTTCATTTTTACCTAAGTTACATGTTTCTAAGTTGATTTTATTTATGGGACTTCTATTATGAATTTGACTATCAACTATATTGGAGTTTTGTAAAAGTATGACTGTTCAAGCATGTTTTGAGCTTTGAATCTTTGATCTGTCTTGAGATTGGATGAAGGATTTTGATATATACTGTATGATGGTGTTACAAAGTATTGGTGGGATGATTTTCTTTAAGATTTGTTGCATGATTTCACTCTTTAATTCCATATTTTTGCACTAGCATTACACATCCACCAAGTGTTTGATAAAATATCTTGTTTAGGGTTTTTGAGACATTACTGATCTATTGTATAACCTATGACTTGTATGACTTTATGATGATGAAAGGATTGTATAAATATTTTGGTTTCATGAAAAGTATCTATAGTGTAGAAAGTTCATCAATTGCCTCGTTGGGGAGGTAGTAGGCCCGAACTGCCATGTTGGAGGGTATGTACCTCAATTGCCTTGCTCGCGAGGTAATAGGCCCATGCAACCATGTTGGGAAAGTTTGTACCTCAATTGCCTTGCTCAGGAGGTAGTAGGTTCATGCAACCATGTCGAGGGATTTGTACCTCAATTGCCTCACCAAGTAGGTGGTAGGCCTTGGTTACCAATGATGGTCTTTTCTTACGTATGTAAAATATTCTATGTAAGCATGTTTCTGCTACAAGTGTTGATCTTGCATGCCATATTACTATATGTTTATTTATTGCCTAAATATGTATTTCGATTGTATTGCCTATCTCTTGTTGCATTGCATCCTACATACTTAGTACGTTCAAACGTACTAATGCATACCCTTGCCTACATGATGTTACTATGTAGGAACTGGAGCGCCACTTGATCATCATCATCATCCATATGGCTAGTATGATTTCTCTCAAAGCACGTGCTGAGTCCTCAACTTCGGGGATGATGTTTTGATCTTATGCTATGTATAAAGACTCTCTTTCCTTTTTGTTGTATGCTTGCCTATGATGGAGAGACCGGTTGCTTGTATTAGTGCCCTCTAAGTTCTATGTTTAGAGGTGTTGTTAGACAAGTTAGTAACAATGTTATGAGCCTTGACTCTCTTTGACTCTATGGTGTTTTATGATATGGAAGGTATTCCTTAGCCCTATTTATCCCCATTTACTATCTCTTATTGTTATTTATTTCTTCCGCGACCAAGGATATGTAATGATATGTTAAGAGGCTTGCTTGGAGTGCCTTCGGGTTTCCCATCCATTGTGTCACGTCTAGGCCCTAGGCTTGGGTCGTGACACTATTTAGGTATTTGTTGATAGAATGACTAAATCATATCACTTCTTACTAGTGATGACCACTTTTAATTTTGAGGATTATGCCATGTTATATATCCGAGAGTTGGTTAGATTACATAATGTTCCTATATCTATTATATCAGATCATGGTGCCCAATTTACTTCTCACTTTTAGAGATCATTTTAGAAAGGGATTGGTACTAAGGTGAAGTTGAGTACCGCTTTCCACTTTCAAATCAATGGACAAGCCGAGAGCAGAATTCATATTTTAGGACATGTTGAGGGCTTGTATGTTCGAATTCAAGGGAAATTGGGATGATCATCTACCACTCATGGAGTTCACTAACAACAGTTATCATGCTAGCATAGGGATCGCATCATTTGAAGTTTTTGTATAGAAGAAGTTATAGGTCGTCAGTAGGATGGTTTCAGATAGATGAGATGGCACTAATTGGGCTGGACATGGTGTTGGAGACTTTTCAAAAGGTGTAATTTGTTAGGGAAAGGTTGAGAAATGGCTCAAAGTCACAAAAAGTCTTATTCGAATACTAAGAAGAGGGATCTTGAGTTCCTTTTCCGAGATTGGTTGTATGTAAATGTTTCACTTATAAAAAGTGTAATGCATTTTTGTAAAAAGGACAAGTCCCCAGTATGTAGGTTTGTATGAGATTATTGTGAAGATTGGCAATATGTCTAATAGATTGAATTTGCCTCAAGAGATGAGTTCTATTCGCCCGGTTCTCCATCTATTGGTGTTGAGGAAGTTGATTAGTAATCCTACTATGATTGTGCCTTTAGAATGTGTTGAAGTTTAAGAGAATTTTACATATGAAGAATTTCTAGTTGAAATCCTAGATAGGCAAGTAAAGAGACTTTTTAACAAGGATGTTACTTCGACTAAAGTGCTTTGGAGAAATCAACATATGGATAGTGCTACATGGGAGGCAAAATCGGACAAGATCAAATGATATCCCTATCTATTCCAATCTAGTCAAGCCTAAGATACTAGGTTCTACTTATTTAAATGGTCCTATATTCCTTCATTGTTATGTTTTCATTTAATGACATGCATACATGTGAACGAAAATGATTTAAGTGATACTTTAGCATGGATATGATGATTTCATGGTTTTAAATGTTGAAATATACATTATACTTCCATGTTGAGGTGTTCCATTTTTAAGTCAAGCTCTTCAAGCTATGTTCTAGCTTATTAAAGAAGGAATGTTCTCAAGGGAGAGATGATGTAAAGCCTCGGGCCTCGGGAGGCCTAAATGTTGCTTGAAAAGTGATTTCCTCTAGTTTTTAGCCAAGGTTCCCTTCCACAGACACCTTTATGGATCATGAAATCATTAACAGATCGTAAAGGTGGTCATGGAGGTGGCCTAGGCAGTGGCCTTGGCTTCCTGGATGATTTGGCAAATTTCCAAGCCAAGTGATCCTCCACAGATCACTTCACAGCTGCTAGACCATTCCACTAACCGCGAATGTGATCCTAGAAGAGGCCTTGCCTTAGACTACATGAATTAATCAAAGTACGAAACTACGGACCACACCATGGCTCGTGAAAGCCACCATAGACCGTGGTGTGATCTGTGAAGGGGTCTTTAGACATTTTTCCTTGAAAAAATCACTCTCTCATATCTTGGGGTCCTTTCACAACATGCTTCACAAGCCAGGAAGAGCTTCACGAGCTTTGAAGCCCGTCGTGCAGGATTCGATTTATTTTTTTATTCTATTTTATCAAGGGCTCTATAGTAATTTGCTTCACTTACAAGGTCCTTTATGACTTTTATTCCTATCCTAAGATACCTAAATCAGTCCTTATTAATTCAATACACTTTATTTTTATATTTTCCAACACTAAAACTCTAGAATTCAACTTCATGAACTCCATTCAAGCCAAGCTTTGAAGATTCAAGCCAAGGGATTGAAGGGTGCTTAAAGCTCAAGTATGGTTCATCTTAATCTTCATAATTTCTTCAATGTATGTGTGACCTCATTCATGATTTTCTACCAATCATGAAGCAGCAAAATCTATTTCTTCAATTTCATGATTTTTATGTATGATTTACAAGTGGGTGTTGTGATTTAGCTTCAAATTGATGAAATTAACTTATGGGCTGATTTTAATTGATGATTTAATCATGATTTAAATCTTATTACATCAATTACATGGATTTATGAGAATTGAAAATGCATGTTCCTTTCTATGATGAATCTATGCATGGGTAATTTCAAGCATGTTTTGATTGTTGATTTCTTTATGGATTAAGAATGATTCATCAAATTATGATGTTTTAAGAATAAATTTCATGTATCCATACTATTCTCTCATTCCTCCTGGTATAAGCATGCGAACAAGGATTTTTATGAGATTGATGATGTAAGTTATTACCCAATTATGATTATGACTATGATTTCAAGGCAAGTATGGTTATGATAAGAATATGATCATATAATTTCTACGATATGACTTTAAGCCCCTTGGGTGTATATACACCACCATGTATAAGTATAAATGAGTTATATGTTGGTTGAGGCCCCCATCCCCGCTATGTTTACGTATTTTGGCATTCATGCAATATGGATTTAAGGCATATTGTTATGACATTATTTCATATATATATATATATATATATATTCATCTAATATTGAAATACAGGTTATCATGTTCATATGCATAGTATGCCGATATACTTAGTACATTCAAATGTACTAACACATACTTTTTGTCTACATGATCTAACCATGTAGGGACCAGAGAGTTTCCTCATCCACCTCTTCATGGCTAGATTCGACTTGTGAAGTTTGATTGCGGTGAGCCCTTTACCCCATCCCTTAGACTTGTTTGTTGGGTTTATGATTGTGTGATAATGATTCCCATTCCCTGATGTCCCATAGCTTAATTCCTAAGCCCCTATACCTTAGTATCACTTTATAATGCTTGAATTATGGTTCCAAATTGATAATGTGTAAATGGATACTATGAGGCTTGTTTAGGGACTTTTGAGTTCCCATATACCATGTTACATCTAGTTCCTAGGCTTGGGTCATGACATATACCCTACTCTACTAGAAAGGATCCAATATTCCTAGACATCATATATGTTCTCCACCACTTTCTAACAGTGCCTCTAAGCTAAATACAACAAACCTAACACCCCAAGGATCTAGGCCAATGGCCTCCAACATTTTATGGCATAAAGTTAAGAACTCATAAGCATCATCACTTTTACCACCGTAATACTAGAGTGGTTTCATCTTTTGAAACTACTCAGAACTCTATTGTCCATCAAACGCAAGTACTAGATTAGGAGAAATATGTACCGGTGAAGAGAGTAGTGGTGGTTGACCCACCTGAGCATGAATAGTGGAACCATAAATAGGAGCTTGTCCATCTGTCTGGGTTTGTGAATCTCCCAGGTTACCTATGGCACTACCAGTCTATGTGATGCCATGGAGTACATCTAACACTCTCAGCAAGGTATCCTAAAATAAGGGTGCAGCTGCATACTCAGGAGGAGCCTAACCTCTTTCAATCTCAGGCTCGAGCTCAGCGGGGAAATACCCCTCATATAGTCTAGGGCTGGTGCTTATCCTCGACCTCAGTTCCTACACTCCAACTCTGCTTATAGATTTATCCCTAACTAGACTCAATAACAGCCTCAGCGGCTGCATCTCCCCTAGTAGAAATTGAAGCTGAAGTCCTGGTCATCTATCAAAAGAACATTCAACACTCAACTAACTAAAGAATCCAGGCACGATTGAATTGAAAGAAGTACTAGAGAATTTTCCTAACAGTCTCTTTAGCCTTATAAGGATAACCAATAGACATCTCCACCACTGATTCTTGACACTATATTCGATTAGACTAGTACACATGTGAGACCTACGAATATGGAGCTCTGATATCAAATTGTCACAACCCAAAATTGGGTGTGATGTAATTTTCTTTATCTACTCAGATAGGTAAGCCTAAATAGGTCACAACAACATAATACAAGATAATGCGAAAGCTAAATCAACATAACACTAAGAATAACAAGGCTATAAAGCATAAAGGGAATAAATCCAACTAAAACCATCCTAGAACTAATTGTCACAAGGTACAATCCTCTAATTCATCAAAATAAGAAAGAAAAGATACAAGTCTCAATAGTTTTTGTCACTTAAATAGAACAAAACTACGAAAAGATATTCTTGAAAGTATGTCAAAGCAACAAGCAACTACCACTGAGTTGTCAATAGCTCGGTCTAAAAAAGGAAGAAGAATATCAGTAAGATTCGAGCTCAGAACCTGAAGATATTTGTAAAAAATGAGAGTAAGTTTCAAAGTACCCAATAAGAGGACCTAATCACATGTACAGAATAAAGAACGAAGCACTTCTTCCATCTAAACACATACCTCCGGACAATAAAATCTAAACACAGGAAAGGGCAGCATATATTGTGTGAACAATATAAACAATTACAATCACATGTCACAATATTGCAATAGTCCAATCTCCAAAATAGACAAGGCTCAAATCATTCAAAATATGCAACAACCTTTCAATAGATTAATCTCACCAATATATACTACAAAAAAAATCAACGTTTAGTGATCGATTATAGCAACAAATACATTTTCGTCGTTGTATAATGATAGATTAGCTACAGATCCATAATTGTATCGCTAAGAGAAATAAAAGTAAATTAACAAAATATATAGTTACGGACTAGTGATGAAATATTAAATCTTTTGTAAAAATTGGGGCTAATATTTCGCTCCATAAATTTATCTATAAAATTAGAGATAAAAAAGGGTAGCATAGATGTTTATTTTATAGCAACGGAACTAGCAACTAGAAAATTTGTTGCTAAGCTTTTATAAATTTATCAAACTATTTTAGGCATAATTGCTACTAAATATGTTTGTAGCTACTATTTGGGAAAAAATATTTTATTTCTTTTTTAGCCAAATTCCTTGCCAATTCGTAGAAAAGTTTTAAAATAAAAATACATGGGATTTTTTAAATTTGAAATATTTGTTTGAAAATCCAATTGAAAGATCCTCTCTGGAGATGACAAACTCTCCAGAGACTTGCAAAACTAGGATTCTCCTGCTGCTTACCATCCTTCTCCGGCAAACTATTTCTCCGACGAACTACTCTCAAGCAAAACTAGGGTTTCTCTTTAGCAAATCTATCTGGTTAACTCTTTCTCTAGCAAATCTATTCAAGAAATCTATCTCAGGGTGAACCCTCTCTTAAAGATTTTATCAGGTAATAGATGTGCCTTTTTATTTGATTTAGTATCAAAAGTTAAATTTCAACTTCGATTGCTAGTTACTCCATAGGTTGGAGGGTTTTTATATGGAATTAATATTTAAGAGTGGCATTTATCACTGAATCTTAATTCGAGACTACGTTTAGACCAGCATAGCTTTTTAGCTTTTTAGTAAAGGTTCAGCACCTGTAGCTTGATACTACTTCTCCGTACAAAAAGCACTAGTTTCTCTTTTTCTCACTAGTGGATGACTTCTCCTCTCAGACAATAGGTACCCTTGCTCTCCTTGTTACAGAATTGGAGGCTATTTTAGTTTTAGTTTCATGTTCTTTAGTTTTTCTCTACCATGTGCATTGTTTAGTAACAAGCCCTATGTCAACAAATCCTCCCTGCTACGTGCCATATTTATCCCAACAGTATTCTAGAGAGAAGATCAAACTATGAACTTCTCTTCAGTTGTCAAATAAAATATATTTTTTGTTTATACTAGTTAACTTTTAAAAGGTCGTGATTATGCTCTTTGAAGAGTAGGATCATTATGATATTCTAGATTTATATTTGAAGATCAAAAAAGTAGTAATGCATCTCTTACACTGATTCTATCGGAGTTGACAAGCACCGAAGGGTGTCGTCTAGTATTCACTAAAGTGAGATAAAAACTATGAGGTCTCATGTTCAATAATTCTCAAGAGAGTAAACAAACATTGATTGATTTCTTTCTGTTTGTCTAGACCTTGGTGGACAAGGTTACGTGGTATAGGACACAGGTGGAATGTAGCAATTCACCAATAGTATGGTTGATTTGTGCAGAAGTTGGAAGGAATTATTATTATTCTGGAAATCTATTGGCATTAGCAGATATTGAATTCAAAATTCAGTTGGAAAATTAGGGATTTTATTTTTTGATGCCTTTATTTTGACGTGTTATTTAGGCTTTAGGGAGCTCGATGCCAAGTTTTTTTATCGTATTGTTAATAATTTGTGCATTCATCTTGACTGCAGTTGGGCAGTTTGACTCCTTGTAACTTGTGGATGCCTGGCACATTTCCCTGAAGGTCAATTAGCTATACCCTGCTTCACTTTTTATGTTTGCATGACAAAGGTTGTTAACAAGTCATATCAAAATGTCAAACATGGAATTCATGTTGTTCTAAGCATAGTCTTGAATTCAGATTCAGTCCACAGATAATCTTAATATCTAAATCAACACTAAACTTTATAAAAAATATTAGTTGAGAGTACATAGCTTTTTAGATTACTTTTGTCTAAATTAGATGGTCAATGAAATAATATTTTCATGATTTAAATATTTTATCAACTTGTACTAAATTGTTTACTTACAAATCTTAACTTGTGCAAGTAGCAGGCTCTGTTTCTTCAAACACCATGTTCACTAGCTTTTATTTTTAAGAACTCTGCACCTTTGGCTATTCTTTCAAGTTTTTGTTGTGCATTTTATTTCTTTTTCTTTTTCCTATGTGTGTGTATTTGATAGTTATGGTAATAGGTGATTGTTCATGTTGAAAATAAATAATACCTAGCTCATTTGAGAACTTTTGTGGAACTAATGAGTCTTGGTTCATGAAATGGTTACATTCAAGTGTAAATGTTTAGTATTATGAAGTAGTAAATTTGGGTGGTGACAGTAAGATAAGGACATCATTGTCACGAAGTGATTTAGCTTGCCCTTCATTAATATTATGTGGTCCGTCCTCATAGCTTTCAAGTCCAGTAATCCTAATTCATTCATCCCTTCATTTAGTTCCAGGTCATATCTCTCCCTCCTCATTTTTTAATAGTTACAAGTTTAACATAATTCTGACAGTGTAGTTCAAGTGTGGATGGTTGCGATTTGTGCGTACATATGTGCACATTATATATAAAATTCTTATCTTTTCTTGACCAAAAAGGATTCCAGACATAAATTCAAAAGTACTATGGCATATAAATCTTTACTTAAAAAGAGAGTTAAAGGTAGATATGAGATATAAATTTTCGAGAATCAATCTTTAAGGTTCTTAATATTGAATTCATTTTACTTTTAGAATTATAAGTTTATATGTATTTTTAATGACGGCAATTTTAATAAATCTTTACACATAACTTTGCGTCAGAAATAATATTGGATTCACATAAACTCAGTGTTAGTATGGAGCATAAAAAACTATGAACTCAAACATTTGTGTGTTTATATATACACTAAATATATTTCAATCATGTTGATGAACTAGTTTGCCGGCCAACTGTAGTTTTTCTTTTTTGGCCTTCTTTATAATAGAATCTTATAAAGTAGTATGTCCCACGTATTTAACTTTTGTGAGAAGTGAAAACTAGTGGGAGGAAAAAATGTTGGCTTTTTGTAAAGCAAAAGGTGGTGAAAATTAATAAGTACATAATTGTAAATGGTAAAAGAATCATTTGTATCCATTTTATAAAGGCTAGTGTGTGTATGTAATTGAAAGTAACCATGTCATGAATCAAAAAATTTATTTTATGATATATAATCTCATCTGAGCATCTAGTATTAAAATTTTCAATAGAAATTAGACTATTTCTACGCGTTATCAATTATCTTGTTTATTTTAAATTCTACTTGTCTTGTTTATTTTAATAGCAAATAGGAACATGAATAATCAAGAGCGTTGTTGGATAATTAAGAGGTTGGATGGTAAAGGGGCTATTAATTCAAGTTTCATAACTACTGGGAATTATTTTATCAAGTTTGCTTGTTCTCAACGCAACCACATAAGTGGTGTCAATGATAGATGTCCATGTAAAAAGTGTAGAAATATTACATACGCGGATGTTGAAATGGTTAAAGTTTACCTTTTTCAGCGTGAATTTGTTGAGGGATATTTCATTTGGAAGTATCAACAAGAAGAAAATATAGTCATTGAGATGGCTTCTAGTTGTGATTTGCATGGTGGTGGTCAAGAAAAATTTGGATATGAGAATCCGTATAGACGAATGATTTTGGACTTAGCTGAATCAAACTTTGATCAAGGTTCGAGTTGGCAATCTTTTAACAAGATTGAAGCTAGACCATCTCACCAAAATGAATCTCTAGGTGAGGAGGAGCCTAATCCTACAATGGAGGAGGATCCTAATCCCGAATCTCAAAAATTTTATGATTTGCTTCAATCCGCTGATGAAGAATTGTATCCAGATTCTTCTATATCTCAACTCGAAGTAGTCTCAAGAATGTTAAATATTAAAATGGAGAATACTTTGTTGCAAATAGGTTATAACCAAATGATGCAATTATTGAAAGAGGCTTTACTAAAAATAACAAGGTGTCTGATAGATATTATCTAACCAAGAAGTTGGTGCATAGTTTGGGATTGCCTATTGAAGAGATTGATTGTTGCGAATCAGGATATATTTTGTATTGGAATGATGATAAGCACCTTACAGCTTGTAAATTTTGTGGCCATGAGAAGTACAAGGACTGTGTAGGTTCTCGTAAGAGAAAATTAGTTTCTTATAAGAAAATATATTATTTTTCTTTGATTCTCAGGTTACGAACATTATATATATCCCATGCCATAGCTTCTGACATGAGATGGCATCATGAGTATATACAAGAGGATGGAGTAATGCATCATCCATCTGATTCTGAGGATTAGAAGCACTTTAATGAAACTCATCCTTTTTTTGTTGCTGAACCAAGAACTGTAAGGTTAAGATTATGTATCAACGGTTTCCAACCATTTGTCAGTCTGGGAGGACATACTATTCATGGCCAGTAATTATCACTCCATATAATTTATCTCCAGGAATATGCATGAAAGAGGCATATATATTTTTAACTGTCATTGTTCCAGGACCAAACACTCCTAAATAAAAGATTGTTGTTTATCTGCAACCATTAATAAATGAATTGCCTTTCTTGTGGGAGACTGGTGTGGAAGCATTTGACATTTTCAAAAAGTAAAACATTCAATTAAGGGCAGCATTGATGTTAATACTTAGTGACTTTCTAGCATATTCTATGTTATCGGGATGGAGTACTGCAGCCAAGTTAGCATGTCTTTATTGCATGGAGGAAGGACAATCATTTAAATTACAACATAGTAGGAAAACATCATGGTTTGATAATCATAGAATGTTCCTTGACCAGAATCATCCATTTTGGAGAGATCGTAAGAACTTTCTTAAAGGTCAAATAGTTAGTAGAACACCACCACCTATCATATCTGGAGGGGAGATTTTGAATCAAATTTGCGATTGAAAATGAGAAAGGTAACAGAGTTAGATGCAGAAGAAGTTAATCAAAGAATACAAAAGTCTTGTAAATAAAAAAAGCGAAGCATCTTTTGGAATTTGCCTTATCGGAGTTCTAACATGATTAAACATAATCTTGACGTCATGCATATTGAAAGGAATGTCTTTGATAATGTATTTAACACGGTTATTGATATTGCTGATAAAACAAAAGACAATCTGCAATCAAGTCTAGATTTGATGAACTACTATGATTGAACTGAGTTGGCAAAAAATACTAGTGAAAAATATCTCAAAGATATATATATTAGATAAGGAAGCAAGATCTATCTTGTTCAATTGGGTGAAAAGTTTGAAGTTTCCAGATGGATATGTTTGGAACTTGGGTCGATGTAACACAAAAAAATTATACGGCATAAAAATTCATGATTGTCATGTGTTCATGCAATGACTAATGCCTATTGCCTTTTGCGACCTACTTTCTAGTAATGTGTGGCAAGCACTTACTGAATTGAGCTTATTTTTTAAAGCTCTTACTTATACTACTCTACGAGTTGATGACATGAAGAGATTAGAGGTAGACAGTTCACAAATCTTGTGTAAGTTAGAATGTATATGTCCTCTAGAGTTTTTTTGACTCAATGGACATTTGCTCGTTCACTTGCCATATGAAGCAGAAATTGCTGGACATGTACAATATCGGTGGATGTATCCTTTTGAAAGGCAAATATGAGACATTATATCCAAATTATAACATATATTCTACATGAATCTTTTAATATAATAATTCATCCATTTATGTATTTAGGTATTTTGGATTATTTAAAAGAATGATTAGGAATAAAGCTAGTGTTGAGGATTCTATTTGTGAAGCATATTTGATGACAGAGTCAACACACCTATTTTTTCATTATTTTGAACTACATGTCATGACATGTAATCATGATGTAGATCAAAATGATGATGGTGGTTGTTAGGACCCACAACGCAATTTAAACCCCGAATGTCCTTAATTGGTTCAATTTAATAAAGTTTGGGACCAAATGTAACATTTTACTTAAGTTAG